>CAEFZY010004616.1:0-32893 GCA_903066815.1 Brachyrhaphis roseni | reverse complement strand
ATAACATTTCGATTGTTATAGAATCTCATGTTGTTGAAGTTTTTAGCGCTTGATAAAATCAGACAATAAAAGGCAACTAATTCTTACCTTTTCTTTGAGAATTCTTCACAATTAAATGTAACTTTATCTGATTTGAACGTGTACCTTGTGTTTTTAAATTGATTGCAGCATTAATGGATCCACAACTTCCTGTTTCCTAAGATGACATGACGACTAAAGTTTAACCTGTCACCGCAAACTGTCAGCAGGAGGACGTCCCGCGGTATGTATGTACACCTTTGATCGAAGTTATTCACAACCCTGACAGATTCCTTTCAACCAAGAAGTTTGTTCCTCACTGTCTAAAGATAATAACGATTACTTATACTCTTTATAAAGAGTATAATGTAAAATCTTTGTTGATATTACGACGTTAAATCCTATTACAGTGGGACTCTGGTATTTATGGGAGTTAAAGATCACAAACATGAATAGCTAAAATCTAGTTATGAAAAGACTTATAACTGCCTGTTTGAACAGTTCAAATGGACTGCTGTTTATTGGTTGCCATGACAACGAGTCTGCTTATTTCGTTAAACCGACAGACTGAGAAAAAAAATAATACAATCACCCGTTTTTCTCCATTTTTCCCTGGACAAATTGCATCACTTGTTTGTAGAACGTGGCGATATTCAGAGCAATCATGAAATAGAATGGAAAATTTCATAAAGTATTTAGGAGCCAAAGTTTGTTATTTTTAAATCATGGCTCCTATTAAGTAAAATTAATAGGAGCCATAATATAAAGAGAAATTCGCTTTGTTCTCTCTTGTTTCTAGAACTAACAGAAACCAAACTCTAGATTTATATGGAGAGAGAATATATATTTAACACATCCATACATAAGCATCTCAGCTTTAAGACACATTTTATAGAATCCAGTAATAACTCTATTCACCAACTGCTCCAAACAGACCCAAAACAGGTTTTGCGTCTTTATTATTTGCTTTATTAAAGAAACACATCATATCTCATCTGCTATGTGAGTCAGCAGGACAAAAGGTTTTGCCAACCAGCTGAGGAACAGCTGTGGAGTCAGAATCACATTGAAAAATATAAAGTTTGTACTGACAAGGATTCATTTGATTACCCAGAAGTTATTTATTCTGCTTTTGAAATGTTTAATAACATTTCGATTGTTATAGAATCTCATGTTGTTGAAGTTTTTAGCGCTTGATAAAATCAGACAATAAAAGGCAACTAATTCTTACCTTTTCTTTGAGAATTCTTCACAAAAAATATTACTGAATTGTGAAACTGTTTGCAACTGTAGGTGTTGGTAAGCGAAGTGTGTCCGCCTCTTCAAGCACAACAGAAGAAAACCAGCAAATCGGGAAGTCCTAGTTTTGAAAAAACTCAAATCCCTGAAGGGATGTCAGACACAAAATCACAGAGCGCTTGTTTATGTTTATTTAATCAATCGTGACTGATTGATCGGCCAATTTAGTGTTTAGCCAGATGACCTGCAATGGAGTCAGAAATCAGACATGTTTACTACCTTTGACTGGCTTAAGCTAAAAGGTAATCAGAAGTTAAATATAGTTAACAAATTCTTCCCGCTTCATGTTCGACTGAAGGCCTCGGTTTGTTACAAACTCTGCGAGGTCAAAGTTCAACTAGATTAAGCTTCGGGTGGCTGCGAGGTTACTAAGCTGTCACTGAGCTTTGTTCGACACAGTGACAAACCGCCAGGGCACGCCACACGCCCGCAGAAATAATGGGTATGAGAATACAGCGGGCCGGTCGTTACGTCTTCCACGACCATCGGCCTTCTGCTGGTCTCCATGACGATTCTGATACACACTGGAGCCAATGAGCCTGGCAGAGGAAAAGCAAGTTAGGTGAAGCAATAAAACTTTACGCTATACTCTGCCGCGTTATTAGTAAACCAAAAGTGCCGTCACATACTGCGCCTTGAAATCCTTTGGACTGTTTTACACATTGTATACACTGTAAAAAAACAAAGAAAAAAGAATATATATATAATTCATGGTAAAACAAACGGCAGCTGTGGTTGCCAGGTAAAATCCAGCAACCATAGCTGTTGATATTTTACCATAAATTAGAGAAATAGTGATTTTAAGAAAGTGTAGCTTATTGGGTCAACAAAAAAGTATTTCATAATTGTTAAACGGAAATAAAAAGATACTTGGTTTTCAACATTTTTTACAAAGAAAATCTGCTGTTGCATTCAGCCTAACCACCTTTCTATTGCCTTATTAAATAATATCTCTATAAAACGCACTTTAGTTTGTATTTGCCAAAAGGAAAAAATTCAAAAAGATGTAAATACTTTAACATATTCTAACTATACCAGGCTGTTTTTCTCATTTACAAACATAACTAATTGAAATCAGTCTGGCAGGATGGTTCCACCTAGCTGTGTGTCACACTGAATTTAGTTTAGAAAGGTGTCAAAAAGTTCTGGCCCGTCTTACTCATCAGTGGGCATCAGCATCCACCGATGACTAAATAACGAAATGTCAAAGCAATTACTTTATGTCGTCTTCCCCTATAGGTGTGACAAACTCTTAACACAGACAAACCATTGCGTTAAAACCTGCAACATTTAAAATGCGTCCTTCACATTATTGTAAAAAAATAAAAGAAAATTGAACGGGATTACTAACCCGTTCTCCACCGTCTCACGTCTGCAGTGCAGAAGCAGTAAACTTGAAACAGGATCGGTTTCATGTCTCAGCTTAGAGGAGAGGAGGAATAAAAGCCTTTTTGGCATACAAAACTGAGGGAGCGCTCAAGTTTAATCAGGAATATTGGGGAGAAGCTGGCTGTTATGCTTGGAGCTCTTAAAGAGGTGACTCACTGGCTCGCCCGGATTGGCCGACTGCCAGCAGATTTACTCCGAACTGGATGCTCCACGGAGTCGGATTCTGCAGGTAGCGGCGACCGTCGCTCTTCCTCGGCTCCGGCGGCTCAGGAAATCTCCTGCCAATCTGGTCTTGAGACACGAGATTGGATAAATACAAAACAAATCTGTCGATCGCGGGAGCTGCTTGAGAATAAGTCTCGCTTGCTCCTGATAGGCGTCAGTTCTCGTTCAGTGAGTCGCTGGACGCCGTCCAGAGTAAAAGAGGAGGCATCTGGCATCAGCCTGATCTTGTCTTCACTCTGTTAACTGTTAGCTTGACCTATTTACACTGAACTGAATTTTAAGAGAGGGGAAACAAAAAACACAGCAGGCCCTGAATAAAACGTGCTACTCATTGATGTTGCTGAAATAATAAAGCCAAACTATGTTTTCATTCTCTTTCTCACTCATCTCTCTTGTACATAATAACTCATTATCGCTGTAACCATCTACATCACTCCATGAAGTGCGAGAAAACTTTCTGTCCAACAGGTTTTGGAACTGGTTGGGAGTTTAAACAGAACATATGTAAATACAAGTCTAATTGAATCCTGTTTTATTTGATTTAGAGCTAAGAGTTGTTGTTTTGTAGGGTATAACTATTTAAGCGAGAAGCTCCACTTGCAATTATCTTGCTTGCAGTTGTTAAATTATTGATTTTATTACTACGTACAAATATCGGTCAGAAATGGGAGCACAGTGTCGGTTCATTTCAACTATTTACATTTTAATATTCCTCAAACCAGAAGACGAAGAGGAAGTGCACTAGTGACCATCTGTCTGTCTGGTTCATTAACTTGTCCTAGGGAAATTATTAGTCACTTTTTTTTTTTTTTTGAATAAATAATATGAAGTCGAATTTTTCACATTTTAATTGCAAAGAGTAAAAAACTCTTCTGTTTAGCGTTTTAGATTGTACATCAGGACCTCACTTTGAATTATCTTTTTGATCAGTTGTGATTTCTGATCCGATTTAGTCTTTCATACTGATAAAGTAACATCACAAACTCTAAATGTTTACAGAACTACTCACTCTTGCCAACATCTTATTGATCTCTTGTATCACTTATGGCAAAGAGCATACACAAATTACATTACGTCCTCATAACTCTACCCTGTTACTTTGATCTAGCTGATTATTGAATGGTTTATGCTTATTTGAGCTGCATATGTCCCAGGTCTGTTTGTAGTCTTGAGATATTTGGTGCCGTGTAGGTGAACAAAAAAACCCAAAACGAAACAAAACAAGCACCAACACTGTTATGTGGTTCATTTAGCATTTTTTCTTTTATGGAAAATGAGCATTGCTTAATTGTCAGATTTGTTTTTTCGTAGGAGAAACGGCGAGACATCCAGGGCACTTTTTTCAGCTGCAGCTGAAAACGCTGTGGGCTCCCGTGACACGCGGCGCACAGCAATTAATTTTAATTTTCTAGCAGTTAGCTTCCGATTGCTAATGAAAGCGTTCACGTGGGTGGTCCGCCACCGTCGCAATGTTGAGAATGTCGGTCAAGCCGCCGCTAAACGATTCCCAATTAGGTGACAGGCGGCCACGTCGAGCCTCAGACTCGCACAGAAGATGTGAGCTCTCATTGGCATATTAACAACATCCTCCGCCCGAGCTCCGCGGCTGCTCCCTGTCAGCTGGATAATTCACTCAGTGGTCAACGTTGCAGCACAGACAGGCCTCTATTATCATGGCTGTGTGCTAGGAAACACACCCGTGGATGCAGAATGGCCACATGACCCTCCTCTTCGAGATTGTTGCCTGGCACAGAGAGATTGAAGGATGGTTTCTGGGAGGGAGACATAAGAATGAAGCTGATAACATGTGGGCAGTAAAGCTTAATTAAGTAGAGTAAGTAAGATTCGCTGTAGAGATTCCTCTTGATATCAGTTTGGAGCAGAATTTCTGGAAGTTAAATCATTCATCAAGATAGAGAAAAAATTAAAAATAAAGGCTACCAACCACCTCTTTCATTGTTCACCTGAGGAAGTTAATTAATTTTCGCTTAAGTGAAAGCGCACTTTAAATCACATGAAATCTCTAGTCAGAGCAGACATCATCTCCGAGGAGCAGTTCTTCCTCGATTCCTCTCAAAACACCGATTGTCAAAGATATCCGTTCCACGTCTGAACACAACAGAAACCTCTTCAAGGTTTCAAATGCAGCTCGTATCGAAAACACAAGCCGCCTCTGCGGTAGAAGCGATAATGCCAGGTGCAGCTGAATATTGATTAAACAATATATGACAGACATCTATGAGTCACTGTTCCTCTCTCTGGTCTGCCTCTTAGCCTGTGGGAGGCGCAGACTGGAAGAAATGCAGATCAGGAGATTAGTCCTAGCATAGCAAACAAACACCAAGAAAACTAAGAGTCAACTTCGCAGTCCTGGATTTATTTATGTCTTTTTTTAATTTTTATTTTCAGTGACATTCTACTGCAACTTTAATGTGTTTGTTTTTTCAAAGTGACATGTAGCTGTAGTCGTTTTAAAGATGTACCGTCACTTAATTATGCGAGAATTAAGTGTATAATCTCTTTACAGAGAGCATTTAAAAAAAAATAAAAATCATCGTAGCGATGCCTGAATGGTGCATAAATGTCTAGGTTACATTTGGTAGATATTTGAATGTTTTTGTCAACATCTGAATCGTAATGTGAATCGGTTTCAGCCAAGCCTGACACACAACAAAACAATAAAAACTTGTGACTCTACTACTTCTCTAAGTTTCTACTTGGGGAAGCAACTATATAAAACTAACTTTACCTTCTTTTTTACTTAGACGTGTTATTCATATGCACACATGCCACATATTTTCATCTCCCGACACACACATATTGCATCCTAATCCTAGCCAAGTATTTTATTTCCTAGACTTTACCAATCTGGGCTGGTTGGAGCTGCGATCACATGTCCCAGATAAAGCAAAGAGAAAAGCGTATTTCCTGGTGGAGCTGAACTGGGTCCGTCAGCTGAATGCACGTTAGACACTTTTAACACCTCGGCTTACCCCGTAACACGACTTCAATTGAAGGTAAATGGCCCTGGCTTGTGATCCCACAGGTAGTGTGCGCTTGTCTGGGACTGTGAAAAAGGCTTAAGGTTTTCGTTATTGCCATCTTTGGCATCAAATTGAGTCCATGGGAGATTGCAAGAAAGTGCTGGAAGATCCAATTTAAAGTTGATTCCTTTCCTAAGGCCTTCAGGACACAAAACTGGTTTGTCCGTTGAGTTTGGGAACCTTTCTGTGCTGACTGACTTATCGACGTGAGTTACACCAGTGGGCTAACAGAAAAATGTTGATCATAACACAGAAAGAAATCATTGGAAGAAGCTAAAAAAAAACATTGTTTTGTGGCTGATTTTTAATCTCTGCTATTTTTAAAACTATCATAAATTCTGACAATTCTGGTTTACTCTTAATGATTAATAGATTCAGGTTTAAAGTAAAGTTTTAATGTTTTGGGAGATCATCAACAAAGATAAATCATTAGAATAGAGAAATATGCCAATTGGTGGTCAGAAGTTACATGTAGGGTAAGATTAATTGTATATGTTATTTTTCTTGAATTGTAATAGAAAAGATATTTTGTTAATCTATACTCATTTCGAAAAATGTCTCATTCATTTGCTATCTGACGCAAACTTCTTGATTGAATGAAAACAATAAAAAGTTTTTAAACCAAATCTGACCACAACTATTAAAAACAAGAGCATTCTAAATATGCTATAATGAATAAAGCATTAAGAACAGCATTGAAAGGTTTAGACTTTTTTATTTTTGCCTCCCTGCAGTGACGGATCATTAATTATTTATTTTAGAAGCAGAATCCAAACAACAAATCTGGCTTCCTGAGATTCTTTAAAAGAAATAAAAATAATACTGGTAGGGTAAAGCATATTCATCCTATAAATGTAAAAAAAACCCAAAATAAAATAAAAACATTAGCTACAAATAGATAAAATAAATATACAGGCTATTGAAAAATGTATACAAATCAATGTTCCTTCTAATTTTTCATGTGTCTGGGCATACACACAAGCTCCCTCGGAATGCTGGTATACTTTACTGATTGTCTCTTCCAGTGTTATTACTTTGCGTGTCGGACACTTAAACATGAAACCTCCTGTCCTGAACAATGCGGGTTGTTCATTTTATGAAGGGTTTCCTAACTTTCCATATCATGTTCAGTCTTCCTGTTGTCTGCCAACATCTCGCTTCTTGTTCAAAAGCAAAAGCCCGAATGAACAATAACTCAAGAAGACTTCAGATAGCTAACGCTAAGTGGCCTTGTTGATGCTTGCGGTGCATTCACCAGACAGAAGAATATCAGATTTCTTTAGTTTCTGAGTGGCCCAGTCAGGACTCGAGAAGCTAAAATAAAGGATCCTCTGACTGAGGTCAACGGCCAATTTCTCAATCAATCTCAACCAAACTCAAAGAAACAAATCACAACGCTTGAAGAGTAATTGATCAATATCACAAGAATTAGAAGAAAATCTGACGCTTCGGAAACAAAATGTATTAAAAAAAAAGACATGTTAAGGATGGATGATGTAAAAAAAATTAGAGTACTTAATTTATGAGCATGACTGTGTGAGAGTCCACAGAACTGTCCAATGATCTGTTCTCCATCACCTGCTCGTACCATAGCCTTCATTTTCAGCGGCCAGGCGGTCCATAAGGTCATGCACTCTGTTTTCATCCTGAGTATTTCCAAAGCACCAAAATAAACAACCAAACGGACAATCTGATCAATAATCAAATGCATCACCGTCAATATCAAGCAATCTAGCGAAGTGAACGGGGCAAAGAGGCCATCCTTTCTCAAGATAATATTCAATAATTCACAGCGTGAGTCACACGAGACGGCAGGATGTTTTCCCTCTTCTTAGAGGTTTTCAGTTCAGTGAGAAAAAAACGGAAAGTCAAAAGCTGCGTGAATTAATACAGTGTGTGGTAAAATTTCTGAAAGATCATCTTTTGCTGACTTTAATATTCGCCATGTAATTACATTTCTATTTGAAAAGCATTCCAGATTTGTCAAAATAACCATAATCCTTCAGATGTGGGGGATTTATCTCCTCCTAATGCTGCTCATCCCATTTTCTGCTCATCAATGTTGGCGATGCAGGCTGGGATTTGCTGTTATTTACTAGATGGACAGTGTGTGAGTCACTGCGTGGTCTTTTCTGATCTGTGCAGATGCAGGTAACCCGAATATGGATGCCAGGAAATATAGATGTTGCACTCGGCGTTGACGCGCGATTTGCTGTTTGGTTCATTCTCTCTCGCCGACTGCTTTCGTCTCCCTTTACACTCCTACACACCTGTTCCCAGCACGCATCTGTCCTCACACGCTACGTGCTGCTGCCTGTCAGCCGCAGCCATTAAAAAGCTCTGTTCCAGGAAAATGAAAAAGCAAAAAAATGAAATAAAATATGTTGCCCAGAAGGTCAGGGGTGTTTACTTGGAAACTAGATGTTTGGCACAGTGGGACGGCCTTTAAAATTTATGCGCGGGTTCATTGTTAATTAATGCACAACGGACAGACACCCACAAACACAAAGCTGCTTTCATTCTGCAACATGCGTTCTACTGGGGTTTAATTACTGCTGCCGTTCAGGCCCAAAATAATACATTTCGATTCTGAATCGCTGACATAACTGATTAGACGCATGGATGAGTTCGCCCGCTCCTCGTCATTATTGAGGTGCTTTTTTTGTTGTTATCTTTATAAGCTCTTTGTTATTATTATCATTAATGTTACTGTTATGGCTTTAATAATTCTTAATGCTCTAGGGACGCCATCTGCCTTGACCCAGGAGGATGATCCGAGGCGTTTTAGGATGATCCTTGAGTCTTTCTTAAAACAGCATGTGGGTCAAGGAAGGGTCAGCGCTTAATCCTCTGGTTTCATTGTAATTTTCTTTATTTTGACTAATATTAATATTATTTTTATGCAGATTGCAGCCAAGAGTCATTTGGTTGGTTTGCATTCCAGATTATTGTTCCAGAGCAAAAATGGTACTGTTACTATAGCGACGCACAACTCGTAATACTAACCTGTTGTCTCCGGAGAGCGTTTACTGTCTTCGCCGCTTCAGCTTGAGTTTATAATCTAGCCAAAATGAACCTTTAGTTTAGCTGAGCTCTCAAATAATATAATGGTTTCTTGAAATAAGCATTGTTTTTCTGACGTTCAACACGGTTGTAAGCCTTTGTTTAGATAAAAGAAAAATGCTAACATTTTAACTAAGGCTATTGTAGTTGCCAGGTCTCTCAGATGCTGTAAAGGAAGCCTACATTTGTTAATTTAAATTTGTTTGGCCGTAGTCGACTCCAAATCACTAAAATGCCTTTCCAATTGATTATTTATTTTTGTCATTTGGGTTTTAAAGGGGCACTATTATATATATTCCATCCACAGAAAACCATTTCATAGCACGATGAACTACGTATGTTACCTCCAGCTGCATCAAACATAACTTACAAATTCATTTAACTTTGCAACCTGATGCCTTGAAATTGGACTGCTGTCTCTTTAAGAAGCTCCTGCTCTTTCCGATGCTGGAATGTGCAAGAAATGTAATTTGATAGAATAGCATTTTGTTGCTGAAGATCTTTCAGTCTAAACATTTCAATACGGCAGAGATGCAAGAATAACAAACGGTTTGAGTTCGCTTCTTCTCTGCTGTGATAGTTGAGTTGTTAATTCAGCTCCTAACATGCAGCTGCAGGTTTTCTCCAGTATGATGGAGACACAGAAGACTGCCCCCTACAGGTCACTAAACATTCTTCTTCTGTTCAAATCCTTTGGCATGTAAGTTCATTAAATGTACCCACCAGTGATGGGTGCTAATTTCCACCTTTATTGGAAATTAACTAGGTTGTCTCTGTTTGACTTAAGTGGATCGGTGATAATGTAAAAGAGAATGATAAAACTGAGCACAATTGCATAAGCATCTGCCATTTACTGAAATTTGCTTTTTTTTTTTTTTGGTGGCCATTTTCATTTTTCTTGTTTCCTTGCTAAAAAGATGTCATCCCATTCTCCTCCCTTCACGTCTTGTCTTTATATCGACTGGTGCTGTTTACGTAAACGGTTCTCAGAAAACACTTTCAGTTCCAGGAGAGGGGGAAAAGGTCGGCTGTCAGACATGTTAAAACGCTACACTGTTCTATGTTAAAAAACAAAACAAAAAAAGCATGTACCGAAGGAAATCAAGTGAATTAGAGCGTTACTCTATGCAACTTTAATGTGAAAGGTTGACTACTGTTTGTAAACAGTGTAACCCTATCCTTCACAAACGACGCCTGTGTTAAATTTGTAGCCGCGGTCACCCGAGTACGCAACAGATGAAAGTAACCGAGAGACTCCTGCAGGCGACTGACCAACATTTTGCATTCTGCAAGAAAAAAATAAAAGAATATTTCTCAAGTTATGTGCAGTGCTGTGCAAAGGAGCTAAGCCACTTCAGTTTATTTTTTATTTTCATTTTCTCATCATGCAATCTTTCTTTCTATTTTTATTTTAATTGCTGTCACTATTTACCCATCTCCATTTCCAAAGTATCTACTGGATAAAAATAGTAGACATGGTGGTAGTTTTGCTTGTTGACCTGATGTTTCAGTTATTTCTGTGTAAACTCATCTGCAGCTCATTCAATCTTGCTATAATAACTGTAATTGATTCAGCATCACAGACTTTACGAAGGACTGAATTCTTCCAGCAAAGTTTTTCACCGCTAGTGTGTTTGGACACAAATTCAAACAACTATAACTCCCATGGATTGTTATCAGATCTTAAGGTTAAAATAAGTCACCCTGACAAAGTCTGTGCAATGCTTTCTTTATTCATTAACATCAATCAGCGTTATACTGCAAAAGCACAAAATCTTACCGTGCATTGTCTAGTTTCTAGTGCAAAATCTTAGCACACTTTAAATAAGACAAAACAAATTTACAAGTAACTTTATAGTTAGATATAGGAGCTCGTTTAAGTGAATAATTCCTTAATATTGCTGAAAAAAATACTAGTTTTTCTGGCAAATTAAGTCACATTTTTCCCCATGCCATAAGTGAAATAATGTTAAGAAAATATTAAAACAAGCTTCTATATCTTGCTGAAAAGTTACTTGTAAGTTAGTTTTGTCTTTTTTCAAGTTTACTACAACATACCAAAAATGCTTGGTAAGATTTTGTGTTTTTGCCATCTACCCCGTTTTCTTGAAGGTTAGTGGGACATTAATTATGCTTGAGTGTAACAAGTAAAAAAAATAAATAAATAAAGTTTCTATTTGTGACCACAAACATCAAGTTGTACTAACAGCTGGAGGTCTCTTTCGTATGCTTTGCTTCAAGAGTAAGAAAACCTCATCCTTTCTATGGAGTTTGAAGACTCACAATAACACAGAGAGTCGTTGCTGTGACATTTCTTGGCCCCGCACATATTCAGAATTTGAAATCCAATCAAATTAATATCCATCCTGGTTATGCATCTCTACCAAGCTTGGAATGACTTTGTTTTAAAGCGTAATCACTAGCAAAGAATCTGAAAATAATTCTGGATTTTAATAAACTTTTGGACTTTTCCGTTGCTGTAGGTGAAACAAAATTACGTTTTGGGGAAAAAAAATGGTCTGAACAGATGCGAAATAAAAGCTTTGTGAGCACCTTCATTAAAGTGGCGTTAAGAACAGCTATCCTGGTTCTTCTTTATTTGGACGTTCACTGCTTTTTCAGCCTAAGCCTGTCCTGGAATAAATGCGTGAGTATTAAAAGGTTTCCTTTGACCTTCATCTGTAGATCTACTCAAAAGTGGAACAAACTTTGTGTTTATTCAGGGCCTGATGTGCGGACACAACACGGGTTCAACACTTGAGGCAGGATCTTGACCAACAAGCAAACAACTTAAAACGATTCTCAAGAAAATGGAGATAATTAAGATGACTGAAATGAACATAGGACTGGAAAAACTTCAGAAAGACTCATAAATTCAGGGTCAAAACCATGTTAATGGTTATGAAAAGGTTTTGCCTTCACAAGCAAAATATCACGAGAGAGTAGGGAAAGATTTATTTATTTTGCACAGCAGTGTGGTGTGATGTCAGTTCGACTGATAAAAAAAAAGATTTAAAAGGAATCAGTACCTCATGTCTGAGCTATTTCATTGTTTAACGGAACCCTGCAGTTTATCAGCCTTGTTTGGTCCAGATGAGACGCTGACCTAATGCTCCAAATCGCAGATACATCATTCAATTCAGAAAACAGTATGAAAGTCAACACCGACAGAGGTGTGTGTGTTCAGTAGGATGAGGCCAAAATATATAATCACCTTTTGTTAAAGGGGAATTGCAGACGGCTGCTCCACGGGAGATGGACGAAACAGAACATTTTACGGCCACTCAAGGTATCCGACTGCTGGCCTGCTCACACTGGAAACACCTGAACTCTGCGGGAAACTTGCTGAAGTGAAGCCAGATGCTTTCAAGGAAGCGAGAGTTGTTTGACAGTTTGCCATTACGGACGCTCTCGGTCAATGCTAAAAGTAACATAGTAACATAAAAGTAACAGACAAAAAGCTCTGGCTAGAGGTTGATTTGGGGATTACTGCTGCTGCCTGTACAAGCACAAAGGAGAGTTTAGTTAAAAAAAAGTGTGAAGTGAGATGAACTAAAACTGATTTGTGGAGGCCGCTGCATCTATCCGACTCAAGCGATCCAATGAAGGTTGCCAACCGGTTTCATTTATTTCTTGAAAACATTGCTTCCTCTCTTCTCCTCTCCTCTGCTCTGGTCCCTCTTGCCATTGTTAGTGAGAAGCAGCTTGAGGAATCTGAGCAAAATAAGCAAACTGCTTATCATGGAAAACCCTGAGAAACACCAAACCTGCGCATCAGGCAGGTAATTAGTCCTCTGCAAACTGTTTCTGTTACTTTTATCCTCCGGTGCTATATTTAGAAAAGAAGTGCTGCATAGAAAGTTCTGCGTCGGTGCATTCTGATCTTCTGAGTCGTCTCCCGACGTGACATCCTGTATTTAAGTAGTTGGTTTTGGTTAGACTATAGGAACAGCTTGACGCTGAGACGTGTGTGTCAAACAACACTCTTACTTCAAAACCTAATTAACAAATATTTGTTGCCCCCTCACAACTGCAGCAAAAAAAAACAAAAAAACTAATTTGCCAAACTGTTTGCTTGATTTTTGACTCCCAAGCTTCCACTTTGGTTTATTTTGCTAGCCTGCCCATTGAATGGGGCAGGTTGAATAATGGTGGCACGCTTCACCATAATTCAATAATTCGAAAAGACAGTTTTCTGCCTTATAACCTTCGTTGCCCCTGGATTATGTTAGCAGAAATTGCGAGGTCATATATTTAAATTGATTTGAAATGTAGAATTTACTTAAATAATTTTACTTCTGCATGAATTCTCCTTCGCCTCTGCTGCTCTTTTGCAGCCAGTGCTGAAAACCCCCTGCAGGGTTTCTAGGTTTTTCCCAGCGGCGTCAGAGATTTTGAACTGAAACCTGCCTTACACAGGCTGCAGAGACGGCGGAGGAGGCGAACAGTGAGTGATTCACATCCAAACAGGAGTCAGGTGAGGGCGTGCATTTGTCTCTGCGAGGGAAATTTGTCATCAGGCATTTAAGTGTTTGTTTAAATGTTCGTTCGCAGCTTTGTGATTTAGTTCACAAAATAAAAAAAAAAATTAAAAAAACTGAACCAACGTTTTGTGGTATTACACTTCTAAATCTAAAAATGTAGAAGAAAATGATCTAATTGCTGCTAATACTAATAGTCTATAACTTTTTTTATTTTGATACGTAGGCACTAGATAGAGAACATGAGTGTTGACAGTCATTTTGATTTATGTACTCAAGACGATTTCAAAATCTCTTTTTTTTATTTGAAGATATTAAGTATTACAGTGAAAGGTAACATAATAAACTTAAAGTTAGTGTCAGTTAAAGCTGTAATATCTAACTTTTACACAAATATGTCGTGACAGTGTGGAACAAGACAGATAATCCTTGAAAAACTCCTCCACTTCCTCGCAGTGCTCCTCTTGTCATCTTAAGACATGCACCACCCCCAATCTAAAACAACCAATCAGAGCCCGGGGGAGTGATTTAGCGCTGTCAATCATCGTCATTTATGCACTGCTGAATGTGCTAACAACAGAGAAACAACTTATTGTTTTAGCAATACCGCCGTTTATGCTAGCTAGCCTGAGCATTTTGGCAGGAGAGTGATAGACAGCCCTAAGACTCTCCTTCTGGATCTGATTGGTTGTTTCTGACTGAGTAGCGTGTTTCTGCAGTTAGTACTGGCAGAACTGGGAGAAGGCAAAGGAGATTCATCTTTTTCTCAAGCAAATATGTTACTTCCAATTGCCTTTCTTTTATCTATGAATATGCTTTAGGCATTTCATAAATGTGGCACTATTATGATTAGAATAATTATGAACATTAAATTATTGTCTTTTGCTTGTAAGCAAAAGACATGCGTAGGAGTCAGTGGGAGGGCATGAAAACAAGAAAAGGAGGGGCAGCAGTCCAATTCTGTTCCATAAAGCCAGAGCAAACTGTGCTCCCTCTGGCATCTTACTAAATTGACTTTAAACTGTAAAAACGGTCTGACAGAAAACGCGAGTGGTTTGAAACTGTACCTTTTTAATATCGTCTTACAGTAACCCAACACGAGCCCAGCGCTCGCTGGTGCAGCACAGAGGAACTCGGACGTGGGTGATACAGAGAGGAGCACCAGTGTAAATGCGTGACCATGTAACAACAATTTCATGTCACCCTTGAAAACAGACATATTACATTTAGTTTATTTAGTTTGTTCAACCAAAGGACAAAGTATAAACCTCTATGACAGAAAACAGAACCGTGAGTGGCTTCTGTGATCTGGCGCTAGGCAGAAAATAAAATTGATCCGAACGTACAAGACGGGGTGCCGTCAATGGTCAGCAGGTATGATAAAAAATGTAAAAATAGCAACAGTATTGCAGATTTCAATTTCATGTTATTCTGACAAAAAGTTACATGTTTGTCTATATTTGTCAGGTGAAAACAATAATAATAGATAAAATATTATTTTCACCTCTTTAATCATTTAGGAATCAAAGATCCAAATGCTTCTAGACATTTGGATCTGGTGTAGATGGCTTGCTGAAGTTCAAACCAAGAATTCAAAATGAAGAAAATAAAAAAAGATTTTGAAAGCGTCGTGGGGTATGCTTAGATCCACGGAAACTACTGATCTGCTGAATAATTTCTTGGGTTTACAGAGAACAGTCCAAAAATGACGAAAATATCCAGTGAGTAACATCTGCGAGGAAAGAAATGCCTTGTGGATTCGACAAGTCAGAGGAAAACGGGCAAACTGGATGGAGGAGATGAAACGGTAACAGCGGCTGAATTACCCACTAAGTATTCACAATGCAATAATCTCTGACTTCTCAATTTGAAGCGGACGGACCACAGCAGGGTGAGACCACACTGGGTACCAGTCCTGTCACCTAACAACTGAAAACTGAGGCTTTGCCAAATTAAACAGCCACAGATTGCAAACATGTTGCCTGGTTCCCTGACTCTTTGTTCCAGATGCTTCTGTGGCCGGGTCAGGAACTTGGTGTAAACACGATGGGAGCACGGATCCGTTGTTCAGTAGTTCAGGTTGGTGGGGCAACAATAGTGCAGGGAAGATTTTCTCGGCACGATTTGAGGCCCTTAGTGCCAATAGAGACTCCATAATTATTATCGATTATTATGGCTGATTATGTCCATCCCTTTATGACCGTAGTATTTCCATCTTCTTCTAGCAGGATAATGAGGCTGCTCGATTATGGAATAAACCATAATAATTGTTTTGGTCAGCACTGAAATGACTATAATTTAAAGTAATGACTCATTAAGTTTGCAAAAGCAAAAACAACTAATGCAGCAGAAGAACCACAAATTGCCTTCAAACATGTTCCAGTTGAATATTTCCAAAAAGTAACAGAAGTATTCATCCAAATGTCGGCTACTCGATACAAAATAAAGGCACATAAAATCCACGATTAAGTCCCTTTTAACATTGTGGGGGGAAACACGGCATGTTGCTTTATTTAAGTGAACTCCCCCAGTAACTTCATTAAAAGCAGTAGCAAATGATAAATCCTATAAGAACATAAAGGAATTTACACAACTGACAATAAATAAGTTATTTCAACTGAACCAGTTTGTTCACAGTTTAGTGCCGCTACTGAAACACATTTCATACATTTCAGTCACTTTCTAATTAGCAACTTAAAGGTCAGTCCATGTTTCAATTCCAGATGACCTGAACAGTTAATTGTGCAACAAGTAGTGGAGACGCCATTATCTTCCAAATCCTGTGTTTGATCAGCACCTGCGTCTTAGAGTCTGAAGAGTTGCTAAAAAAATGAAATGAATAAACCATTTTTTCTTTTGTTACCGCGGTAACAGGTTCATCTTTTTGCTCCGTTGCCATTTCATATCTTTGCGTGTTTGGTAAAAGTCGCCACAGGACTCACCTGTCATACTACTGCTACTCCCCTTTCTGCCATCCTACAAAGAGTTTTCAAAACAAGACTGCAAAACAGCACCAACAAAGTAATTATGTAACAAAATCAAATTTTTTGATAATTATGTTGCTTAGAGCTGAAATTGATTATAGGGTAATGTGCCATGTCATGAGTTCTGAATAGCCTCCAGCTGGTCTCTCCAGGAAGGTCACTGAGTTCACTGTACTCAGTTGGGATGCAGTCATGGCCTTCGGAGTGAAAATGTGGTTCAACAGTAAATGTCAAAAAGTTGCTGAGCATAAAGACGTTGATGTCTAACTGTGGTTAGCAGAAACGAAAGCAGTGAACAGGAAGAGGAATTGTGAACAATAACGTTGAGTTGTTTCTGCGTCATTTTAGAATCGCAGTCTGCCTATGGCTGTAGCTTGCCAATGGCAGCCGAGGGTGTGAACAAAGCCATTCAGTCCTTCCAAATATTGAGCAGTAGCTTGTCTATTGTGTTTCTCAATAGACAAGGATCCAGACTGTCTGGACGAAGCAAAGCGGAGGACAAGAGGCCGGTTTCTACCGGCTGAAATAGCTGTAAACAAGATGGCCGTTGATGTTGATTGAAAGGCTTCGTAGCCTGCATGGCTAAAAAGCAACGTGGTTTGATTAGGCAACATGTTTTTAACAGCAGTTTTCCATTGGCCAACACAAGGTTCCAATAATTTGAGAATGCCAAACACTTAGAAAGTTGACCATGAAACATTGATTATGCAACTACTTGACTCAAGGCAAAGAGAGAGCCGGTTGACGCATTTTCTTTGAAAACGCCTGTCAGGTTTGCCTTTACTGTACTGCTGTTCTTACTCCGTCTCCCAACTCCAGTTGAGCTGCACTGACTCAGCCTTGATGAAAGTGCTTCACATGAATGAAGACGGGCAACTGTTGCACGTTTATGCATTGCAGACAAGTTTACACAGTGTTTATGCAGGGTGGTAACACATTTTCGAGAAATGTCACGATCTGCTGTAGGACCTGAGATGTTGTGTTGCCATTGTTCCATCCACCATCGTACAGGCTTTTCACTCCTGTCCAGTTTCCATGGTGATAACTCTACAGAATGGGCTGTACGTCTAACTCTTAATACAGTGGAACACTGTGTGTGTGTGTGTGTGTGTGTGTGTGTGGGGGGGGTGCGTGTGTGTGTGTGCGCCATTACACATGCGTGTGTGCATCTGTGTACAGCAGCCGATAGTTTATGTACTGCGTCATTTCGTGAACACCCACTGACATTAAATCTTTACAGACACTGAAACAGGAGCACACACGCAAAAACCTGAGCAGAATTTACAGCTCGGTTCTCACTTCTCTGCTTCTCTCTATGTGTGCAAATTCTTCAACACAAGACAAAAAAAAACTATTTTAGTTCAGTTTTGTTTGTTCCTTTCTTCAAAGAGGCCCAGAGGACAGCCATCTGTCTAAGATCCTGAACAGACTTGTCCGGTACTGATGTGAGCGAAACCGGGAGGCGACAAGAGATTAACCGCGGCCAGCTGTTGGCCTCGTGTGATATTTCCACAGAGGGAACAATCTTCACTGTGGGAGGATGGGGGGGAACACAGAATACGGGGGTTGAGGTTTGCGGACGAGGCGCGGCGGCAAAGACTCATCGACGGTGATGAGATGTGAGAATTGCAGAAGGATATTAATGCAGCTCAAGCGAAATGGCGTGAAGCCGGTGCTCTGACACAGTAGCTGCGGCGCGGAATCGCATTATCTTGTCATTCTTCTCCCTGTCAAACAGAGGGACTGTGTTGCTCCACTCTCACCGATCCCAAGCTGGCATCTTCAAGATCAATTGTTTTGGTTTCATTTCACAGTCACTGGTCCCGAGCATGTCGCTTCCCTTCAAGGCCGAGTATACAAGCAGCAGCTTTAATCATGCTGTCCTTACATGAAGCTTCACCCCCATAACAGTGGATAATTGCACTGTCATTAAACTGTCTTCACCTGCTCAGCATGTGTGACTGTGCACTGAAGTAGCGAAAAACATTTTAGAGGGATATCGCGCGGCCTTGGATGTTCGCAGCGGCGTCCATCGTATTCAGCTCATGTACTCCCGCTCTTGCTTTTAGCTGAAGGAAGACATCCACCGACACATTTTACACATCAAAGTGAGTATCCTGGTCTTTGGATGGACTAAGCCACATGCGAGACAGAAAGAAAAGGAGAAAGTTTAGAAAGCCTTTTGTGGCTCCGGAGGCATTTGACCAAAAGCGAATAAATCCCAAGTGATGTGACTTGCATTGCTGTCAGTTTGGGGATTCAAGTTTTAAAATGAGAAAGACAAGAAGTGTGAAGATACATTCAGAAATTATAATAATAATAAAAAACCTTCTGTTTCTTCTAAATATTCCCTTGAACTAAGCTATATTAGCTTCTCCACGCATAATATATTTTCTAATAAAACTAATGGAAACTCTGGACGATATATTGATGCCATAATGTTATTCGGGGGTTTAATGGTGCAAGAGTTCATACTGAATATTTTCAGTAGAGACCTTTGGCTTCACCAGTATGGGTATTGAACGAATGCAGCATTGTTATAAACCTGTACTGATGCAGAGTGTTTACGTGCAGATCCAAAGTGCGCTACTCCAGATTCCTCTGTGGAGTTTTTAGGAGGTTGCGCATGATGAAACGCCGAAACGAAACAGCACAGAGAGCCCGTGTGGCAGTATGATTAAAGTCTGCAGTTTGGGAACATTATGGCTTCCATTGCTCCATTTGATTTGTCTCAGAAGCTGGAGCTCAGATCTGGAAATGATGTCACACCTGAGTTGACTTCATTGCATTTTCCAAGCTGGAAAACAAGAGGGAACTGCTATTAACTATACAAGTCGACGACACTTTAGTTCTCTTCATTTTATGCATTCAAAAACTAAAACGTTTTTGTATTTTTTTCCCCCAAACACTGGTTGTGCAGCACTATGCCTCCTGCTGGCTTAAAAGAAAGACACACAGTTTATGACATTTTTGCTTTGTTGCTAAGTCTGTGCTTGGCAACAAGAAAAGGTAGCAACCATTTTTAATTTAAAAAAAGATTTTTATTTTGCTTGAAAATGTATAATACTGAACTTTTTTTTAAAAAATTCTTCATTTTCTGCTTATGCAAGTGGCCACAGAAAATCATTCCTTGGGCTCCAAGTGGCCCCTGAACCAGACTTTGGACAGCCTCTTCAGCCAAAACCTGTATATCATTTAGTTTCATTGTTATTACTTTTAAATATCATATACTGTTAAAGAAGATTAATTATCTTAACATCTGTTAACACTGATTTCTTTAGCTAAAATTTGAAGCTGAAGTTTAACTCCATGTCTAGTATTTTTTTTAGTTTTTTTAATAAAACACAAACATTCACCATGAATCATAACAGTTTCTCCAGATCATGTTTTTTTTTTTAGCCACCGCTGCTGCACATGGTGGTTATCTCACCAATGAAAGATAACCCGGATCTTGTGGGCGTCTTTTATTATGCACTTCACATCCAGTCGTACTGAAAAAAAATCTGAATATTACTGGAAAGTTTATTGAATTCAGTAACTCAGTTTGCTGAGTGGAACACATTATGTTGGGAATTACTCAGAGGCTGACGTTTTCAAGCATTTATGTTATTGTTTACATAAGAAAATGTCGCGCATGCGAACAACGCTGGAGGGCAAAAACACTATTCTTCTACATGTCATGCATAGCCACTTCCGCCGTAGAATAATTCCGTTAACTCAATCAGACTTGGACATGTACATATTGTTAATTTCGTGCTGTGCTCCACAGCAAAGGGGAAAACCGTTAAAGTACAACTCAGAACGTCTTTCTCGCTCTCTGTATCAGCGTAGCTACGAGCAGGCTCGTTACCATAGCAACTGACAACAACGAAACAGAGAATATGTCAATGACAGGTATCAATTTAAAATACTTTGTAGAACGGCACTTTCTGAGGTTCGGTCCAATTACTTGTATTAGCTTACTGGCACATCGGCCACATTCAATATGGCGGACGCTGTGACGTATCGCAGCAACGGGCCGACACGCTCTATGAGGCGCATTCATATCTATGGTATGGCTAGCTCGCTGTTACTGTCTCTTACTCTGCAGTTGTGGAGTCACAATGTCTGGGATCATGAGCGCCCCCTGCCATGAGGCAAGAGAACATGCGAAAATTGAGCGATTTTGAAGAAAAAAATCATCAGGATTGGTGAAGTTAAATGAAAAATAGGTACTTTATAGTATAAACCACGGGTGAAAATAGCAATATAAATTATTTTATCATTATATATTATTTTTCCATGGAATGATGGAATGCCTCTGACGTCCTCTGATCACACGTCACTGATATATATATATATATATATATTTGTGTGTGTGTGTACATCATGTATGTATTCTCTCAACAGCTGTGTGTGCGGCCCAAGGGTCTACAAAGCGGCTCTCGCCCTGCGGATCTTCTAAGCGAAAACATTCAAGGTACTTCGCCGTTGTTTCTAACAGAAGGTGTCGAAACGTCTCTGGTGTCTGTCTGTGTTTTTACTCAGGTTACCTTCCCTGTATTTACTGAAAACTGAACATCTGACAAACGCTTGCTCCCTGCGAGAACGACCAGGTTTGGTAGATGTTGCTCTGATGCGACTGCTCTTTGAATCGTTGTGTTAAAGTGTGTCAGCTCGCAATGAAGTTGAGTCGCAAAAACATTCATCTATGTGAAACCGAGGCAGAATATATATATATTTTTTTCGCTTGAAAGATTTACTGTTCTGCCAGGTGGGGAATTTCTTTTTTCCCTTACTGTTTTTAATTAAAATATGTTTTGCAGCACTCGTATGAATTGTTGCACACAGACAGACAGGTAGTGTTCTGTTCAAAGGAATGACTAACGCTGGGGAAAAAAGAGACTTGGTTTTCAGCTGGAAAGCCTAGCCCACATGTTTGCTTCTGTCTCTCTCTTTCTCTCTGTCTCTGTGTCTTCCAGGATCTCTTTCCCTGCCTAACTAGCAGCTCTGCAGCCACATCACTTTGATGGTCCACTTTATTAAGATGAATGAATCTCATCCGCGCAATGCCCTCCTTGATTTCGCTGCGTTCCTTCTCCGTGTGCGTGGTTCGCCTCAGATGCTCGGCTGTCACCTTGGCTAGCCTGACAAGTTCCCCTTCTGAAAGTCACCTTGGCGACTGCGAGTTCACAGCCCCACTGCAAACATTTACTTTCTCTGACAAAAAGAAAAAAATCTGCTGCAGCATGACTCAGTTAGACTGTGGGCTCTTTTGAACGGGCTGCAGAACGCACGGTAAAAAAAGAAAAATCACACAAGGAAAGTGAGCGCCGGAGCCGGGAAGCAGAGGTCACCAACCTCCATGTTTTCTGAGCTGCATGCATTTAAATGCACTGATAAGCTGAAGGAGCGGGGTTTGTTGAGAATGCTAGCGCAGTTTGGCTTCTTTTTTGCCCTTCGACTGCAACACTGTATAAAACTATGCTGCACAAAAAAGCAGCCTTGCATCTGTTCTTTCTGCCCCGGAGGATCGGAGGCAGTAAAATGTAATTAATTACATGATCAAGTAGTTCACTAAGGTCTCGGTTGCGCTAACACTGGAAAGTAAACAACAAGCAAGTTAAGGGATTGCTGTTAATTCACTAAGTTAAGTGATCAGTGTAACACAGAAATGTCCTGCACTCCAGTGGGATCCCCCGAGGTTTATCCACGCCAGTGACCAGACGGCATGCAGGCAGAACTGGAGACAGATCTGGTGGTATAGCTTTAAGCCTTTAAATCACAACTGGAGTTTCTGATGCACTCATATATATATATATATATATAGTTAATTTTAATGCAGCTGTAAATCAATAGACTGTGAATAACGACACAAATAAAAACTATTCATGTTAGAGCAAACTACGTAAAAAAAGTACTGTAAGTCATAGGGCTTCTCTTAATGAACAGCTGATATCTTGAGTATTAAACTGAACCACAGACACATGGTTCAGTTTAATGAATTTATTAGTTTATTTTAGGGCTATCGGCCAATTTCAATTAGACGGGTTTTAAAATAGACGGGCAGACATTCAATCAGCTAGAACTTAGTTATTTCAGTAACTAAGTTCAACGAGTGAATTATTTTAACGGTTAACTATGCACAGATGTTTTTAAGCCCTTATTTCTGTTATAATGATGATTTTCTACTTTCAGTTAATGAACGCATACATTTAAGATTAGAACATAACATCAGGCTAATAAAAAAATAATAATTTATAAAACAGTAATGTAAGGGTATTGAAACTTGACTGCATGTGATTATTTACAGTGAATATCGTGGCAGTCTTACACTGTTGTGTGCATGTTTCTAAAAAGAATGAGCATATCTGACTAGGGATTCTTTTCTTAGAGGTAACAGTCACCAAAATGATCACTGGATTGGATTATAATCAATAGAATAGAATAGATCTATTACAAATTAAAGGTATTTTTAAAAGAATCACAGTAGAACAGCTCAGCCCATGTTCAACACACCTATACATTGTAAATCACATTTGTCTCACTCCAGAGTGGTATAAATGTGAAAAAAAGGAGTGGTAAATTCCCACTTTTGTGTTTTCACAAGTATAACAGAGGATTTATACATTTTAAACTTTGCTTTGAAGAATATCTCTTTAGTGTAAAACAAGGCATTGTCACACATGTCTTAAATGTGTCTTTGCCCCAAAAGAATCTGCTCACATGGCTGAAATACCTCCTCGCCATGGCAACAAGCCCTGCAGAAGCCTGCTAACGAACCATTCGTTCATTTCACGTGTGTTGGATCAGGAAAACGTTTAAAACTTGCATCTCTTGAGCTTCAGATTTAGTCAGTTCTGACAAATGCAGTCCAAATAATGTAGAAACACTGCTAAACTATTTACAACACAGAGGAGAACCAACTACCCACTGCAAAAAGCAGGGAGTGGGTACCTAAAAAAAAAGACTATTTTTTTTTATTTGTTTGTTTTTTTAAGCTGCCCTCTGATGTTATGGTGCCCTGGTTGGTGAGCCACATCCTCTTCTTCCAAATCCACCACTAACATTTGAACTTTTTGGACTACATGCTTCAAAAGGAGCGGTCACTGTTACAGATCACAAACTAATGCAAACATGGCAGTGGCTTAGAGGTTTATAAATTACTGTCTGCATGAGCCACAGAGACGTTTAAAAGGTTGGAGTTGATTTACCATGGCAGACACCCACTTTGAGTTTGGCCCTGTTCTGACCAGCTGTTATGATTAACACTAATCTATTTTATTAAAGTTACACTAAAAGTTGTCTAGTAAGGAGTCGGCTGCTCAAAACATCTTAGGGAAACCACAACTGTTCCTTTAAGATGCTGCTCCAAATGCAGCTGAGTTGGATCAATTTAAGACGCTTTAAACAAAAACCCATCAAATCTCACTTAAACGTTTTTTTGTCCCAGCCTTTCTGATGACCTGAACCCTGCAGGCTGTAAACAGATGAAAATTCTCTGGGGCAGCTGTCGAAAGTCATTAACATAAAAATAATACACACCCGTTATCAATTTGGCCGGCATTAGTTTGTGGAGGCATAGGATGGTGGGAGGCGTCTGTTTGGAACTCAGTTGGCAAAATAAAGCGCAGTTAAGGCCTCATTTATTCCCATCTCCTTGTACTAATAAAGATGGAGAGGTTTGAGTGGAGACTATCAATCCTCAGCACATCTCCACGGTTTCTTTCATCCTGCGTGGAGAGAAATGTCCGCAGTGACCGGGGGGAAGACGCAACCTCTGTTTCACTCTGGATTTCAAGTCTAACAACGGGAAGATGAGCTTGGCCTGACTAGCGACGCCGCCCGGTTCAAATGACAGATTTAGAAATGATGTGGCATTTCATGCGGCGTGAGCCTGGGTCCACCGGCGTGAGGAAAATGACAGCAGGAAAATGTTAGAAGCGTCTCAGCCATCGGGTTCCGCGCAGAGATTTTCAGCCCGATTAAAACAGGCACATGAGAGCGACCGCCGTTTAGCCAGCGTCTAAACTCTCTGTGAATAAGCCATTAATCACAGACGCACAACGCCTGTCACTGTGCGCGAAGATCTGAGAAGAATGTAACATGACAGAGATTGTCCAAACGGATGTAGCCGAACATGCGGCTCGATGTGTGTTATGTCCTAAAATAACGAGCAATTCATCTTAAGTAGCTGCTCCGGCATCACTGTGCCGAAACGGACGAGCGGAGAAGGCCTGAATCGCTTTGACTCCAAAGAGAGGAGAGGAGAATATATATCGCCCTGGAAGAGAAACTGTCATCTGTTTTTCCATTTCCACAACTCCTGGCTTCGCCTGTGTCTTTGTCCACTGTCAGACACAGCTGACATTAGTATTCTGATGCAGCCTCCTTCAGGCAGTGTTCGGTGGCAGCCACTTAATTTGTCATTTATTGCTCCATGACAACTGAAGTAATTGAACCCCTAGCCCATGGATGTGATCCGCCAGCCTTCCGACCATTTTCTCTCATTGTAGCGGGGAAGGAACTATAGGAACCTGGGTGCAAAATGGGACACGGATCTCATTTTATGGAGCAATGAGATGGTCGGTGAAAACCTTTTCCACAAGGGCTTCTGAAATGTTTGCTGCGCGGATCAGAAATGGACTGGAGGTTGAAAAAAAATAAAAAGAAAAGAAAAAGAAAATCAGAGTATGAGGAACCATGCTCAACCAGTGAAGGAGCACCGACGTACGGGTACAAATGGAAATCAATGCACGCTTTTAGTAAATAAATATCTAATTAATTACAAGACATCTATGATAATTATTTGCATTAAAATGTCAGTGACACTGTTTCGTATCTCGTCGTCTGTGCTACGTGTTGCGTGGATCTAAGCGTGAGGATGTCTTTAAAGTCTGTGTGTTGATTTTGATGTGCGCCCAGTTTGAATAGAGCATGTACACTGAGATCAGATGTGTGGACTTCACCGATGTCACTGTGTTGTTTTATACATTTCTTCTTCATATTAAACCATGAACTCTTCTGAGAATGACGTCTGAGGCTCTACATGTGCCCTCAAGTTGATTAATGCAGTGATGAAAATGTGAATAATGCAGTGTTAAATGCAGAGAAAGTTTTTTTTTTTTTTTCCCTAACGATATTGGGACAAATGTTTATATGCTACAGTGTGATGGTAGTGATGGTCACACATTTAAAAAAAAAAAATCACAATTAAAAGCCTGCATGGGTGTCAAATAAATGTACAGTGAAACAAGGAAGGGCTGTGCATAGCAGAGTAACTGTAAACGTGTGTACCAAAAATATCTCGTACAGCTGTCACAGATGTGTCCAGTGAACAGTGTTAAACATGCAGAATGTCCATGTGCTGAACAGAGTGCACAAAACACACCTCTGATCATTTCAGATCTGCTCATTTGCATACACACGCCATGCTTGAGCGCTAATAAGTCACGCTAGCCACCATGCTGCAGGGCACGGGAGCCATTACTGCTTGAAGAAGACTCTGTGTTAGCCATTTATACAGTATCAGTCAGGTGTTTGAAAATGAAGTTAAAGGAACAACGAGACGCTTTGGAGGCATTTCAACACGTTTCTTTAATTCGCCACTTCAGCTAAACAGGAAGTTAGACGCCAGCAGACAACTGAGCGTGTCACAGCCAGGTTGCTCTGTTTTAAGCAACTCTTAAACATCTTAAACACAAGAACTAATACTAACACCAACGCTGTGAACATACTAAGAGCTAGAATAAAATGTAATACCTACAATCATAGTTGTCTTCTACAAACAATAAACCCCGTTTAACTGCAGAGCTGCACACATACCTGCTTTACATCGCCTGCTCTCCACAATGTGCCACTGATCATAAATAATCACTAAATCATAGGAAGAGTCCCCAAGGTTCCTCCATTGTTACAATAAGTGCTCTAAAAATTTAACATGTCTGACAGTAAGACAAATGTTTTTCCTCTTAAATAATTTTTGTTCCGAGCGGATCTTGTAGAAGGGAAGAATATATTGCGATATAAAGTTCTTTCACTTTAAGGTGTGCACAGAAGAAGTTATTACAAGGACTATAACCTGCATTGTAAAAGACTAAATGAGATCCACTGTGATTCTTTTTAGTTGGGTTATATTGGTGCAGACGCTACTATCCCATAACCAGAAGGGTTTTACTGCACCAATCGATTTTCACTGATGCAGAGGAAGCTCAGTAACCTGAACAAAGACCTGAGAAATCCCGCCTTGTTTATTTTACAATAAAGATTTTATGATGAAACGTAACCAGAAAACAGAAAAACATTACCTCAGCATTGTTTTCACGGAAATCAGAAAAGACAAGAGAACCTGATGAGCACAACATCTCCGTTGTTTATGAGTGTTTCATCACTATGTTGGTAAAACACTATTTCACGAATAGAAGAGTGATTTGGGAGTGGATCTGAAATGATCGGTTTGCTTATCCATCAAACGGCGTTAAAAACTACCTGACATTTTATCGAGCAACAACTCATATTGACGCACGCATGAAGTCCAGACCCATCTAAATCATCAGAGATTGTCAGAGCAGCCAGCAAATTGTCTTGCAAGCAAAAAGACTCACTTTAAAGTGAACATCTTGGTGGATGAAAGCACCATAGTTTGGCGTTCTTTCATTATTTTCCAGGCTCATAGTGCCATTTTATACCACAATCAAGTAACTATGTTGCTTTCAGTTGTTATGAAAATACCGTATATATCAAATATGTCTTAAAAGAAAATTGACTTTGTAATTTAACGCTTTAAAATTGGGCTTCTGTCCCTTTAAAAAATCCTGTTCTTTCTGAAGCTCCGCCTTCAGGAAGTCATCACAACATGGCTCCTGTGTTAACCCTTTAACAACATTTTTACCAGCGTTGCATTGAGAAGCAGCTCCTATAATCAGCTCAGCTGAGGCGCAGTTACGCCCAGTGTTTGCTAATTGCCACTTGCTAGTCTGAAGGAGCTGAGTGGGTGAGCGCTGCTCTGTGAGGCAAAAACTTTGAAGCTTAGAAGCTGCAGGTGCTCTGTCCACCCAGGCGTTTTGCACAGCTGAATGGTTGCCACGGGAGACTAAAGAAATCAAGAAACAATCAAAGCAACTCTCCATGTATGTTTATGATGAGGGGATAACATTATAACATGACATAAAGCTCAAAAAACATCAGTTTTGCATAAAACTGCCTCTTTAAGGTCTGGGTGTGAGCTAGTAGCAATTCAGCAGAAGAAATTTATCAGATTACCATTAATAAATGATTTATTAACACCTGAAACTGAAACCAAACCACAACAACTGTGTGATTTAAAAGATAAAACACATTTTAAAGTAAAGTTCTACATTTACAGCAGCGACATATTGGACATGCCATATGACATAAGCTAATAAATGTTTAAATATCAGTAACGTGCGTCTAGCTTCACTCCCCTGGTGAGTTATGATCGAAGCAGCTTCGGTGAAAGATTTGGCTCTGTCTGAGAAATTACCAAAACTATAAAAAGGTATGAGACGGTAAAAAGGTGAAATGACCAGAATCTCCCCTCCTCTCCATTTTGTCTCAGTTCACTCGTAAAAGGATGCAAGTCGGTACGGATGATAATAAAATGAGCAGCGCGGAAGAAAACGTTACATCCTACACATTTCACCGTCAACTCGGAGGATAATATTCAAGAATTTTGTCTGAAAACAATTTGGTGCTCTGTTTTTTGCAGACCCACATTAAAGCTGGCAGATCAACCAGATCCCGGTCCACTGCCTGTGGCAGCCCACGCTGCTAACTCCACTTGATCACCACAGAAATGTGAGATTGAACAGGGCTGCTGCTGAATACATTTACATTGACCAGAACCTCGCTTTGCAATTACTTTTCCAGCCGAGTCCAAGGTCCAGACATTGTAACACTCCTATCCTGTCTGCTTTACTTTGCGAATTTCACATTTTTTCTTTATGACTGCTCAGTTGTCTACTGCTTTTTAGTTTTGCCCTAATTGAGACAATGAGAAGATTGTCACCCAGTTTTTATGCTTTTTAGCTCTTTATTAGAAATTAACCAATAATTTCTAAAACAAAAAAAAAATTCCTCAGTTTTCAGAAATTAAAAATAGACATATTGGTTTTATCGTCTCATGCATACGACAGTGGTGCAGTATGAAGGTGGACAACTGATACAGATTACAGTTATGTCCTCATTGCTTACAGAGCAAAGATAAATAGTGAAACATTAGTTTCTGACAGCAAAAAATATGTTACTAAATACTATTGAGTGGAAAGGTGACAGTTAAAAAGTCCCTCTAGTGTTCTTTATTTATTATTTTAGATATAAAACAATCAATATTCCCGTTTCAATTTGACCCAGTGGGCACCAACTCTGCTTTAGATGCGTGGACCAAATTAGAGCAATCTTTTGGCATTATCTTTCATCCCGCGATTTCTATCAACTCTGTTTGATGTCTGAGATTCAAATTGCGACAATAGGAATGAAAGAGCTGGGAACTTGTCAACACCTCTTAAACGCAAGATTTACAGGGAGGAGAGGCGACTCTTCAAACGAGCCTTTGGAGATTGCACTTTCTGCTTCAGTGAATGCGGGTAATAAACGCATGAATAATTTGACACACTTCAGGTAAAAAAGATCCATAACAAAAGGAGCATGACTAGATTAGTCGCTGAGATTTCTTTCTTTCTTTTTCTTTTTTTTTTTTAATGTTGGAAAAAGTTATTTAATTAGGCCTTTGTGTTGCTCCGGCTTGTTTAGCTTACTTTAAAATGTGAAGAAGGAGAATTTCCCCAGGGAAATTGATTGGCTGCGCATATAGAGTTTGACAGCTATATGAACCATAACTCCAACTTATTGATCTATTATAGTTAGAATATTACCTGCTTTCCAGAACTTTTCAGATGGATCCTCGTCCAGAGCTTCGTAGCCGAGCGTTTAAATGGACGGTCTTTATTAGTCTGCTCTGTCAACGCAGCAGGTTGACTCAAGTCAAGAGCCACTTTTCTTCTTTAACTTGAAAATAAGTCTGAAATACGGCTGCCTGGTGTCGAGTTTAAAGCTGACATGGTAATATCCAGCGCTTCACATGATGTCAGCCACAAGCTGACAGGAAGTGGTTGGTGCTGCGCGCCTTTCACTCTGATGAGCTTTTAGTATGACAAGATGCTGCACCAGAAGAGCTGAGGCTGGTTACCGAGGTTTAAACCAAATGGATTTTAATGAAATGCCAGAGAAACGTTGCCAGAAGTGACCAAAACCACAGCACCAACCCAGCAACTTTTTGCCGCTCCAATCAGCTTTTCTAGCTTTTCCATGACCAATAAGACAAACAACCTTCAATCTGGAAATATGCTACAGCGTGTCAGCTGCATTGTAGAGAGCAAAGCAACAGAAAGTATTTTTCTCAATAAACTCTTGAATAGCAATATGAAACTTAGTGCGTGATTAGTCTCTATTTTACCTAATTATCAAAATCAACGTGACAGTAAATAAGTGTTTTAGATAAGATGATCATAACTAAATAATTGTATCATTTTATCAGAAGCAGAAATTATTGCTGGTTTTCAGTTTCACAATTTATCAGGCTGTGTTGCACTTTTTTTATGTTTATACTGTGATATTGTGGAATTATCAAAAATAAGTTCATAAAAGCACACGATTAGTAGCAGGTCCTGCAAGGCGTTGACGTATCCATTTTAAGTAGGGGTGCACCAATTTATCAGCACCAGCTTCCTTAATTTTGGGAGATCAGTGATCAGCCGATCTTATCCCCTCATCCTGTCCACCTCAGCAAAGATGTAGAAATCAGCCACTGCTCTCTTCTGCTCTCCTATGTGGGAGGTTCGATTGACAGACTGAACCATCAGGTCATGTTTGCAGTTAACAACAGTCACCCCACTGTTGCCAACTCAGCCACTTTCTTGTTATATTTAGCAACATTTCAGACAAAAAAAAAAGGTATCGGCCAAAACCGGAACTGGCAGGTCAGGTCTTTTTAAAGATCGGTAATCGCCAGTCGGCCAGAAAACTACAATCGGTGCACCTCTAATTCTAGGGGATCTGCACAAAATCTTACCAAGTATTTTTGGTCTAGTTCTGGTGCAAATGTCTTAGTACACTTGAAATAAGACAAAACTGAGTTACTAGTAAACCTTCAGCAAGAAACAGGAGCTTGTGTTAAGTTAATAATTCCTTAATATTGATTAAAACAAGGTACTAAATCTACTGACAGATTATTTCGCTTATAACAAGATATTTTCCCGTAAGTGAAATAATCTGCCAGTGGAACTAGTACTTCTTATGAATAATGATGAATTATTGGCTTAAAACAAGCTCCCATATATTGCTGAAAAGTTACTTCTAAGTTAATTTGATATTATTTCAACTAAAATATTTTTAACAGAAACCATACCAAAATTACTGGGTGAGATTTTTGGGGGCGGGGGTTGCAGTGAGAGGAGCTACCAGCACATTTAAGAGAGAGAGAAAGAAAAACACTCCAGAAAGCAACAGCAGGAACTTGAATTATCCCAGGATTTCCTTCCATACAGAGTTACTGGGTAAGATTTACAACTGGAGACGACGGTTAATATTTCAGGAACTACAGCCTGCACATGAGGATCGATAAAGACGATGCAAACAGCTCACATCAGAAACATACCCTTGAGCAAACTGCTGCTCTCTTTTGAAGCAGCATGCAAGTTTAAAGAAATTCATCAAACCACCTGACACATCTGCCAAATCCTTAATATGTAAATGTATATCTTTTTTTTTTTAAAATCACTCAAAATGAACAGATCAAACTTAGACATTTGCAGTAGAATAGCTCTCACTTAGTATTAGCAAGTTTCTGTCCAAAACACACAAATCATGTGCTCAGTTAAAAGCCCTTTCATCTTCCGGGGGAGCTTTGTCATAACAGCAGCTCTGTGAAAAGAACTGTGTGCAAAGAGAGATTGTGCATGTCCAAAGGAATATAAGCTGAAGCTAAAATACGCGACTGAAACAAAACCTTTGATGTTTTCTTTCACAATAAAAGCAACAAACGCACTGCGCGCGCTCAAGCTCAGTATAGCGCAGGTAACAATAGGGTGACAAAAGAAGCCCTTGCTTTCATTTGCCGAAGTGAGAAAAAAAGAAGAAATATTCTGTTTACGCCTTTGTGTTTCAAGGACAGCGATTTGCAATGTTAGCAAAAACTGTCCTGAGATGTTTTTCTGTTTATTTTATTTTTTTAATCTTTTTTAAGACCCAATCCCTTTTCAACTCTTGCCACTACCACTTATCTACCCCCCACTTTTGTACATTTATGACAAAGGCTGAGAGGCTTCTTGATTCTTTTTGTGACCAATACAGAAGGCAACTCGCTGAAGCTGTTAGGCACAATAAGAGATTTTCTTAGAGGTACAAACTTTTTATGAAGGTTTCTGTTGAATATTTACACACTCAATAAATGTCTCCTAGTGCGGCTAACTACAGCAGTTCATTATAACCCACTGAACAGAATTAGCTAAATATCCAATATAGCTACACAGTAAATTACTTACTTATAGACGTCATTCTACAAACATCAAATAGACAACATTTAAAGTTAGCTGACATTAATTATACATTAACTATATAGCATATATATATATCTCACTTACATGATCAGGCTTCTCTGATTTTACTTCTTATAGGTATATATTTGAGTAAAATGAACATTGTGCTTTTATTCTATGAACTACTGACATCATGTCTGAAATTCCAATCAAACATTTATTTGGAGAAAATGAAAAATGGTCAAAATAACAAAAAAGACGCAGTGCTTTCAGGCCTCAAATAATGCAAAGAAAACAAGTTCATATTCATTTAGAAACAACAATACTAATGGTTTAACTCAGGAAGAGTTCAGAAATCAATATTTGGTGGAATGTTTTTTTTTTGTTTTTTTTTCCAGAGCTGTCTGTATGAATCTGCTTCTATACTTGCAACGAGAGAGAAAAATAAATAGAGAACAGAGAAACCACAGCACCAAACAACATGTGCTTTTATCACTGAAAAGCAGTCAATAATAATAATCATAATTCCATACTAAATATATTTAGTGGCAACCACAGTCTAAGGTAGATTTTATGCTATGAGGTTTGGAGATTCAACTTTTCAACTCTGAGCTGTAGAAGGCATAAATGTTTAATTACTGGAGATAACCACTTGCGCCGTACCATAATGCTACTGCAATATGAAACACTGGTTCATGTGTTTGCATAAAAAGAGGTGATGTCGACTAGGTATGTGTCAGGTTCTGTGTTTTTCAGTGTTTATTTTCGAGTTCTCTGGGTTTTTCTGTGTGTTTACTTCTGGTTCTGTGTCTCTGTGCTCTCCGTGTTGTCCTGTCTCCCCGTGATTTGTTCCCAGG
>CAEFZY010004605.1:0-41174 GCA_903066815.1 Brachyrhaphis roseni | reverse complement strand
TTTTGAGACCTATATATATATATATATATATATATATATATATATATATATATATATACACACACATATCTCAGCCAATACACAAAGTGAACTATTGCCTACCTTGGAATATTGATGAGGTGAAAAATACACACAGACCGTGACAGGCTGGGCATGCAGAGATGCTACAGAATCATCAGGCACAGATTGTGTCCTCTTCCCACCTAATGGCATCAGGTCATGCAATTATTTTAAGCTCCATCTACATACAAATAACTGACAAAAGATTTGGGAAAGATTTGGAAAATACCAGAAAAAGCAACAAAGGAGAGGGGGAAAAAAATCAAGAAATTAAGAGTTGGAAACTGAAAATGAGTTGCAGTGGCAGGATGCAGTACAGTGTAGTGGCGGATGAGATGGAGGTGGCGCAAGGTGAATTACAGCAGCACCGATAAGGGGAACCTGGCCAAGCTTCTGTCGCTCTTGATTTTGTTGCTTAGCAGGATTTGTGACCCCACACCTTTTCTCCTCCCTCTATTCCCCTACCTCCTCTTAAATTGGTATTCATGGTCTATTGTGGTTACTACATGATTGAGTCAGTATTCTGGTACAGCGATGATAGGGGAGGAGGAAGGAAGGGAGGCAGGAGGGAGGAAGATAATTCGAGACGGAGCGGAGAGGTTGCACCAAAGCATATCAGAGAAGAAGTGCTAAGTGGTGACTTTTTGTTGGTTGAAGGTGGAAAACTGGTCACACGCAGCATTTTGCTGGGGGAATTCCTAGTGGAACAAATGCTAGTAATAAGATAACTATTGATTGTAAAAAGTTTTGAGATATGTTGTGAAAAGGAGTATTGGATTTTCTCAAGGCTGCCAAGATTAGAGCATGGGTAAATGAGGAACCACACCTTATTCTCATGGGTGACTGCATTACCTGCAGCCCCCACCACCTCTGCCACGCTATCTCCTTTAGCTGTGCTCCTCATTATAAAAGAGGTCTTACTCTGAATGAAAAGAAAGCACACCTAGACTTAAAAGCACCATGGCAGGAAGAGCTGCCTATGATTAAATAGCAGCACAATACATTTAGTTTTAAAGAACTTGATTGCTTTAAACAGTCATTAAGATATTAAATTAATATAAAGCTTTAATTTACTGTATTTATGAAAAGAAAATAGAATGCCAATGATTAAGTGCAACATAAGCTGTATTGTGTTTTTTTTTCTTTCCATCATGTTATCATTGTAAGCTACACAGAAGTTCATAAAAAAATCACAGAAAAGAAAAAGTATAGAAGAGGTTAAGTCAGGTTAAACACATTAAGGAAATTGACATCCCAAGTTTACCTAAACATTTTGGTGGAAACTTCTAAATGTTATATGTTAAACCCAGGTTACATGATTTTACTACAATGATGCATGTGTAACACTGCTGTCCAAAGTACAGCCCATGGGTTAAATCAGCCCGTGGAATGATTTTGTGCTGCCCACAACTGCTGTCAGGAAAAGTACAATTTTGTCCTGCCAGCACAGGCAATGGATGCTTTTTAAAATGGCTAGGGGGGACGGGTTACTGACATCAAAATTAAAAGTCTTTTTAAAATGCCAAGTACAACACAAAGTATTTATCTTTTAATAACCATGTTTTTGGCTTCTTAATGTCTTAGTAAATTAAAAGCAGTCTTGGGCATAACCGTAATATAAACTTGGCTAACGCAGTGTTTTCTAACATTCTTTTTGCTGAGAATAGACTTTGCTTTGACTACAAAAAAGGCAACGGTCAACTCTCCAAAAATTTTAATTGTATGCTTTTTGGGATAAGGCTTTTCTTTTCTTTACTTTACTTCATTTCACTTTATTTCATTTAAATATTGCATAGTTAGATCATTTCTTGGCAGCAAAACAATTAAATAAAATGGATTTTGCATTTTAAGAAACTAAAGCTTTAATAAACCACAAGTAGTTTTAACGTTGTAATTTTGGCACCCATTGTAAAAGATAAGGACACCAAATATGGTTAAATTTTGAATCAAAAAAGTTTAGCTAGAGCAACTACAACAAACACAGTTTGAAAACAAATATTTAAACCACAAAGTTTCTACAGCCTCAGTACTTTTATATAGTTTTGGTGGGCTTATCAACTTCACTCTATTCTAAAATTGATAAAACATCCTTCACATCTTAGTTTATTTCATTTATTTATTTGTTTAAAGCGTTATTTTTCAAACTATTCACTATAAACTCATATTTACAATGAAGGTAAATAAGAGATGGAGATAATCTTCCATTGTATTTATTTTTTAATGATACTGAATGAAATAATTGTTATAAAACAAAAACAATAACATGTTCCTAAACTCTATTGGCAATAGTCATGAGAGTCACACCAATTTCGAAAGCCATTTATATTTTTTTTTGTTATTTAAATCAACGGAAATTTGGCAGCTAAAGTCATGAAACAACAACAGTTAAAGTACTACATATGAGTCAGTAAATTTATATTATATAAACTATTGCTTATGGAAGAGTGAACATGATGCAATACCAAGAAAAACAACCAAGCTGAGACCAAAGCAAACTAAAACTAAGCCAAACCAAATTAGAAGACCGCCTGCAGCAGGGAAAGCAGAGACAGCCACCCTTACAGTGGTATGAAAAACTGCCCTCTTCCTAATTTCCTTTTTTTTTTTAATTAACATGTCTGTCACACTTCAGGGTGTTAGAACATCAAATTAATTTAAATATTTTTCAAAGAGAACACAAGTAGACACAAGATACAACTTTTAAATGCTGTGTAAAAAAGCCATATGGCCTTATGTGAAAAGTAATTATTCCCTCCTTGTTAGAGCATAAAGTTTTTGTTTGTCACATATAAGTTCACTGTATCTAGACACACCAGGACTGACTTAGTGCCACACCTTTTCTCAATCAAGACGTTGCTTAAATAAGACCAGCCTGAAGAAAGTGAAGTACATAAAAGCATCATCAAAAGCTAAACACCATAATATTGTTTTCATGTATTTGGGAATGTGGACCTAAAATCTGAGTGCATGACATTGTAATAAATGTATGTATTTGTCCATTTCCCTCCTGTCCTTTTAAATGGCTGAAGTTTTTCTTTAACCTATCCACCATGATGGACAGTTTGAAGTGAAAGAGACCAGTTTTAATTTGCTGCATGGATACACCCTTCAGCTCTCTAAGGGACTCTTTGCTTACCAGCTCTCCTGATGAAGCAACAGACACTGCGACATGCATGCAGCAATACTCACTGTACACATACTCTGAACATGACCATTTGATTTTTGGATTCAGAGTCATGTGAACATGTTTTGATTGCAAATAAGCATTGCAAATGTATGTTTTTACAAATGGACAGGTTGAAATTCTCTTTGAGAGATTAGTCACAGAGATGAAGTTTTTTTTTTTTCATTTCTCTGGTGATCCGTTTCTGTGTTAAAATAGAGGTCAAACGGGAGGACAGAGAACTCCATTTTTCAGACTTAAAAAAAACAAGTTGGACATATAGATGGTGTGTATTGATAAGTTATAGTTACTTGATCAAGAGATGCAAGTCTTTGCAAATAGGAAGGCACAGAGTCAACATACTGTTCTTCGATGAACGTCACACCAACTTCTTTTAAATTTTTCACAAGCTGTGCTCTGATATGTGATTCACACCGCGGTCACAATTGTCAATTGCTTTTAAGAAATTGATACTAGCTTCAAAGAGATATCCATTCATTATTTTTGATTTACACTGATAAGATATTTTTTGCAATATGCACAGTTGGAGTGTTTTTTTTTTGTTTGTTTTTTTTGTACTTTGCCACAGGCTTTTTGCCTTCATTTCAATATGTTTCCTAATCCTTTTTGTCTTTCTAAGTTGCACAAAATATAGTGTACAGATGTTGTCTGACACTAGTAATTACATGCGTAAAACATTTTTTATTTATACATTATACTACAGAAAAAAAAAAAAATTGAAAACTTTCTGAAACCATGACATATTTCTTTTGGACATCTTAGACTTAATATCATGCATTTATTGACTTAAACTACTTTTGGAAATATGTTGTAGAACATCTGCTTTTCAGGATTTGCTGTACAAACCATCCAAGTAATCTTAATTCATTTTTATAAATTTATTTTTTTTATCCATTGAAAATGTGAGTTTACATTGTCTATTAACAGCTACCACTCTTGCAACTGTTGCTCGAAAATGTGGAGCTACTGCTACACAACTCTCACTGGGGGAAATAAAAAAAAAATCTAAGTAAAACTGATAAGGCATTTGACTTGTTTGAGCAGCTGCAGTGCTACTTTTATGTTTTGGGCCTATTTATTCCCAGTTGCATGTCACATTTTTGAGTTCATCACCACTGAGAGATTCTTGGTTGTTCACTAAAGACTCATTCAGCTGCTGCTTTATCCCCCTCTGTAATGCTTTTCTCTCGTAATTACATTCTTACATCTCCTCTACATCCTCATTGGTATGATTTTCCTCTCTTCTCCTCCCCCACATTTCCCCATCCCTCCCAAGGGGGCTCCGACTGATAGTGTAACATTCAAACACAGTGCAAAGTCAGCACAGAAGCAGTTACATTGGCGTCCAGTTAAAATTTAGACCGCAGCAATGATGATATACAGTACAGCTACGATTGACATGTTTAGCTCTGCTATTAAGTGTCTCACCAGACACATAGGAGGATGCAATAGAATGCTGAAGAAGCTAGAGATATTTTAATTATTTAAAGAAATGGAAAACAACACAGGAGATTAATATAGTCTGCAAGCACTCTTCAGTCTATAGGACCATTAGGAAGAAGCTAGTGCTTTGTGGAGCACTGTTGCACAATGAGCCATGTACATTATTTACATTCACAGGAGACGCTATTGCTTTGAGTTCTCCATTACATGAACAATAAAATATTCAGAGATGGAATAAAAAAGCCCTGAAAATTGATAGATGTTTTTGTCCACATCGAAAACTATCCCCGCACTGAGAGTGGTGTGCAAGCTCCAAGCGTTGGAAGAGTATAAAGGAAAGGCAACCTATACACAAGGCGCATGCACAGAGCTGTTTGTGACCAAGAGTGACAAAGTGAAAGGGGTAATTGCTGACAGCTCTTAATTGGAACAGGGAATACAACAGATGTCTGAGGCTGAAACCCAGAGATGGAAAAATACAAGCTGAGGATGAAAGGGAAATAAATTAAGATGTAGACATAGGGAGGGATGAAGAGATACAGATGGAGCGACTGGATATAAGAGAGGAAAAGACCTAGAGATTGAGAAATGATGAAGATAAAGGTGGAAGGAGGGTTATGAATCCTCAGAGTTTCAAGCCAGACTGCTGTTTCAACCTGTCACGTTGAAAGTGGGACTACCTCGCTCTGTTTTGTACTTTTAACCTCCAGTTTCACTGCAGATATGCTTGTTTTTCATAACCTGTTAGTTTAGGCTTGCTGTTTTCTTTTGGAGGCTCTGTGATCACATACTGAACCACGCTAACATATTTTGAGGCATGCATGCTGTTTCTAACAGCACAACTGCTTCATTACCACAAGGCATTAGGGAGTTTTAGTACCCATTTGCAGTGGGCTTGCGTCATGCCTTGTTGCTTTAACCAAAAGTCTTTGCAACACCACATTCACAGCTGTAGCAAAGCTTTGATGAGCATAGCCTGATCTTAAAAATACTTATATGTTTGAAGGAAGAGCATGCATAATTTTTACAGTGCTTGCATAGAGGATTTATCAGCGAATTAGGTAAACAATATTTCTTTAACTATTGTAAGTCTTCCCTATTTCTCTGAGGAGAATTTTAGAGTAAAGCTATAAGTAACTAGTGCAAGTTTATGGTAATTAGAGTCTCATCTTCTTTATAATTATATCTGTATCAGCACATTAAGCATTGACTACTTTTCTACATCTTATGATTATTGACTATTTTTGTGGTTGTCCTGACTGTGATCATATTTCTTCCTCCTTTTCCAAGACATCATGCAGCCAACTATAAAATATAACTTTTATCTTGCTCAAGGACACTTGTTCTTTATTCAAAAATGTCTTTACTGGTAAAAAAAAAAAAAAAAAGGTGCACTTTTACATTCACGTTGTCTGTTAAAAACAGGATGGTTTGTTTCTAAGGTCTGAGCTCAGGTGCAAGCACTGAGGAGACAAGTTCAAGAAAACAGTTTTTGATAAAGTCTGGAATAGATTTATTTATAAAAGCTCACTAAACTTCCGTGCCCTTTACAGGATTTTAAGTTAACTTCAACATCCAGTGTATCTACCAGTTTTTCTTAATCTGTTCAGATTTTCCCAAGAGCGCCGAGGTCAAGATGAGAGAAACTTCTAAGCTCGGCAAGGGGCTAAAATCAGGGTTGGAAAGTGTATCTGTGATGTACAACCTCAATCTAAAGAGAGTTCAGTACATCTAAGCTGAAAGGCCAAGGGAATATCAAAGTCTTTTGAAGTGCGAGACTTCGCAGTAATTTTCCAGCAATTCAAACCATTAGGTATTTTCCCTCTCATATCAGACTTGATAAAGAATGAATGAAAGTATTACACGGTAATACTTTCATTCAAGCCACCTCTGCATTACAATTGTTCCCTCACTAATGAGGACTAACTTCAATCAGGGCCTAGGCCATTACAGAGCCAAAGTGGATTTGACTGTAAATCTATGAGTACACAAAGAAGCACACATGTTAAAACAGGCTCTCTGTTCATGCACATGCCTGCAAAACCCTGCTTTCCCAAACGCGTTGTCAGTCAGTTTTGAAGTGTAGTATCACGTTCAGCTGCACACTGCAGGTGTATGTGGTACAGACTCACATCGGAAATGTGAAAAAAAAAAAAAAAAAACAACACAAAATAGTGATGGAAAAGGAAGAGAAAAACAGATTTTTTTTTTCTCCTTCCATACTGTTGGTTTCACCCAACTTTGAAGAACTGTCCTCATGAATTAAATGTGCTTTCTTTGCCCAGGAAGTCTTCAGATCTTTCCTCACTTTCTGAATGCTTTTGCCTTGTGTCATTCAAAGATTTTCTGAGGCACAAAGAAAAGAGTGATTTTGGGGCTGCTTTGAGTTGAGCCCAATAACCACAAGCTGCAAAAGCACCACTATAACTGATTTGTTGTGCAATTAACAGCTCTTTTTTTCATAGTTCACTTCAATCGAAGATGCTGTAGAATATACATGTTCAAGCAACACAATCACTGAAGATTTTTCATCAAATAAATGTATTTCTCTGACATGTTTCATGTACAACAGTCCAATTCAGACTCTGTTGTCATTAAACAGGTGCCAAGTTTAATTGGTGTTGTTTGCAAGCAATCACAGAAAATTTGAAATATCTACTGAGATGTTTTTGCCTCAGAGACAAGCAACCGAACTTATTAAATTAATAGCATTAAATACATGTTTGCCTATTAACATATAAAGGTTTAAACCTGTACAAGTACAAGTAGGATATTTATCAATTACTTCTTACATTTTTGTGAAATGGGAACTTTAATGATGAAGGAAAACTTCTCAATTACATCTATTTAGTTTCTTTTTTAAAAAATTGGCTAAAAGCAGACAAAATCTTGATAAATACAACTCCATCTACAGATTTTGTCTTTATTGAAATTCCATGTAAAGGAGCATCCACACCATTTGCTTGGCTTGTAACAGCAGTTCACAGTGAATGCTACGGAGCTAAAATGAAAACAACACAGATGGCGCTCCACTCTGTTCATTAGTGGTGGATTATAGTGCAAAGAGGCGGAATAGTAAGTTGTTAAGAGCTACACTTTATGTGCAAAGCTGCCATTTTCATAAAGCCGACAATAGAACTAAACCTAGTATAGTATGACAAGGAGGAAGTGGGGGAAAAAAAGAACACTGAGAGAAAATTATGATGTGACCCTGTAATTCAGAGAGCAGTGTCATTTTGTAAAGGGGTTCCTCTTTCACACTGAACAGCGGCTTTCAGCTCAGTCTCGAGCAGATGGATGGCTATCCTGTCTTTGATTGCTGTTCGAGTATCAGCTGCACAGCATCATGGTCAAAGTTCAATGAATGTCAATTTGGACTTGAGCCTTGGGCAAGCTTCGTGGAGTTTCGCACGCTTTCATACCAAGGTAGGAGCTTGGCTTTACGTGTGCTTCGCTAAATGAAGTGCTAAACTGTTGTTGCACATAGTATGGAATAAAAATGAGCACAGCAGAGCTGGTTCCGCATTCAGTGTGGAAGCCCATTGAGAAGGCAAGTGCAGTTTCAGATCACCTGCTGGCCTGCAGCTTTAAGCAATGGATTGGTTTACTGTGATGTGGACCAGCTCCTGTTTGAATCGCTTGACTCTCTTCAATGACTGGATCATTTTATGCTACAAATTCCTGAATTTCTAGCTTTCACATAAAACAAGCAACTCTATATCTAATAGAATCCTTGTGCACAAGCCTGTTTTTAGACATCTTGTTTTAGGGTGCTGCTTGTAAAATCAGTCAGAAATGAATAGCAATGATTTTGGTTATTTAGCTGTGTCATAAGATGAACAAAGATAACCAAGTTATCCTTTATCCATAGCATCACAGTTCCAAACTAAATATTTAATTAGAAAGCTAAAAATTTGACTAAGAAAGGAAATATTTAGATCCCAGACTTAATAACATCTTCAAAATACTCTGCATTTGCTGGAATTGATCAGATTCTATAATTCACTCAAAAGTAACATAAACATGTTATTTTCTCTCACAACATTGATAATATTTTAGCTAAATATCAGATTAGCTATTCGTATTTCACTATAAACATGTCTCTTTTTTGAAAGAAATGGTTTTCTGATTAAAGTTTTTAGGTCTGGCGGTTTATCTTATATTCACATTAGCCAAGTCTTTCACAGTAGCTTTTTCTAGCATGTGGAACCTGAAGTAAAACTTTGTTCTTTTTTTTTTTTTTTTTTTTCGTAGAAGGAGGTCAAGCAACTGAAGTTGTAAGTTTCTATTCAGTAACAGTTTGACTACATGAACTAAAGTTGCCAGTTAACTTGTACTTTTGGAACATTTTCCAGAAATTTCCAAACAATTAAAGATAGTGATTAAATGTTTTTTTGCTTGTATTATATTGTTGTTTTGTTTGTCTTTTTTAAGAAATATTTAAAGTGACACGTCAAAATCCTGACAGCAATTCCGTAATATTTTCCTGAAGGAAATGAAATTAACTATTTTGTCAAAATCACTGTTATGCAGTAAAGAAAATTGACATCCTTTTCTGCTTTGAGAATTACCGTTGATCTGTTTTCTTTTTTTCAGCTGTAGCAGATCAAAGAGCAGATTTGTCATCGATATAGCGTAATAAAATAACTTTCTGCTCTATATCTATATCTCTAAGATATGACATGCAGCGCCTTTACGACAGTGGCAGTTAGATTTTCTTCTAGAAGAAAAATGGTAGTCTCCTGATATTTTATTAGGGTTTTACCCCAGTCGGGCAGGCTTTTGTGAGGATCTCTGTGGTGTTCTGCCTTCCAACACGTGAGTTATAATTCTTGCATGACAATTCACTCTAGGGGTGCTTCTGAAAAGAGTGAATGAAATCCCTCTGCAGTTTTACCCCAGTGACTGGTATATTGATAAGTGGCAAATGTGCAAGCACTATGGATTTAGGTGGGGGAATAAAACAAAAAGGAGTTGTTTGTTAGGTAGTACAAAAGAGAAATGTCCAGTCACAAAAATATTAAATTAACTGTAAGTGAACTGAACCCTGTTTTATCTGCAGGCCTTTTTCTGCTTTGTATCCCTCTTTTCATTACTCTGTTTTACTTTTTCTCTTCCTTTTGTCTTCGGATCTCTGTGGGTGTGCATACGTTTTGAGTAATCCAGTCGTGCCATGAAAGTTACAAGAAAGAAGAGGGATGGAAATACGGTGTGTCGCACTCACACTTATTCCTTGAATTATTATTCTGTCTTGCTTTTTTGCTCTCTCTGATGTACTGATGTACAATTGGTAACGTTCCTATACAGATGGGGAGAGGCAAAGAAGGAAACATAGCAACAGAAACAGAAGAAACTTAAGAAAAGGCAGATGGACTGTAAAAGAATAATGGTAGGCATGGAAAGAATGAAGATCGCTGAATTTGATGAACAAAGCAGAGAGTGTGAGAATAAAGAGTGAATGATGGCAGCAAACTCATCTAGTCATATCCACTTTGATAGGAGAAACACTGACAGGCTCATGATGGACACTGAACTTCATTTGACAACAAACCAAATAGGATGAATATTAAACAGGCTTGCAGTGTTTTGTTGTGTGTTTCCATTTGCTTAGGTTGTTGTTGTTGTTCTCTGGTGATACGCTCAATTAGCACTCAATTACCCACTTGGACACCAGTGAGAGTGGAAAGTCTTGCATCAGGACACAAGGCCCATTCATTCATGTTATGCATGCAAGAGGTCTTCCAAATACTCTGTGGTTTATTAGACTGTGTAAAGGTGCTGAGCAATACTTTTATAATATAAAGACAGAGACATTATATTCCAGACAAGGTTTTTATGTGACGATTGCTGTCTTTTGGTAAATCAGATGGGCATCACATGGTGTTCGCTTTAGCTTTCAGATGTTTTTAAAGTGGATTTTTGGATCTCAAAAATAAAGGTGTGCCTATTTAGATCTGGACTTTCACTCAGTCAGAATAAAAGGCTCTGCATGGTTGGAACAAACTGTCGAAATCTGTTCTCATTGTCACAGTAGCTTGAGAAAAATCACATTTTGTTTTCAGTTTAATTTCATCCAGCACTTCTTGTCACAACACTCCTGGTGAACTTTTCACCCCACTCAGTAAGTGAAGCTATTGTGTGATCGGTCAGAATTTCACGGGTATGTTTGTTTATTTTTGCAGTACTGCAAAAATAAATATCCGGTATCCACATGACAGCATGTCAGCTGTTTGGCTTCAGGCCGATATGCTGGGGCATTAACTTATCGATATGCTTTGGTCCTATACTTTTCCTGATGCAAGATAAAATTTCATCCCACTTTATAGTGCTATGTAGTTTTTTTTTTTAGTTCTTTTTCAGGATTGATGTGTATTTAGCTCTTTACCTCTTCTCTTTAACTCTGGCCACTTCCCTTGGGCAAAACATTTCATATGTGGGTCCACAATTTTACATTTTTATTTTGAAACTCAAATGACCAGATTAATTTCTTCTTTGTTTCCTGAGTCCACGTTGCAGTAATGGCCAACTTTTGAAAAAATGCTGCAATACACAAAATCCCCATAAAATAACTTAGAAATACTCTGCTGATAATGGTGCATAAATGAAGACATGTGAAGTCTATAAATAAGCTTAAGGAAATGGTCTTTGCTAAACAATATAAATGGTAGACCACTTTCTTGGCCTGAATTAATACCAGCAGACAACCATGACTTAGACAGAGCAATTCTGAATTTGTAATCAATAACCCTATTAAACATTTGATTTGAGATCAATAAGCCTTTACTCTGTTGCACACACACTGTTGTTGGAGCTTCTTGCTGATTTGTTGTGCTCTGTATCTCTTCTAGAATTTGTGCTGGCACATTTTGTAAGCTTTTGGACACTCTTTAACAACTTACATTGGAAGCAATTGAACGTGTTCTCAACTTTCTTTTTCTTACTGCTTGCAGCTAGTTTGCCTTTCTTTTGGTCCTTTCTGTTTGATTATTCTGCAGAGTAAATCTTTGAGGCATCCAAGGGGCAATTTTGCTCTCAGGCGGTATCAGATAATGATGTATCAGACATTCTTACATTGACACATAATATCAATAATATGTAGTGTATATTTGATTTGATTGTTGTTGACTTTGTTTCTCAATTTGCTGTCTGAATATACTTTTTAATGTAAAAAAAAGACTTTGGGAGGCACCAGAAGACGTGGGTTCAGCAGCTACCTATACTTGCAATCTCTTTAGTTTTAGGCTAACTAGCATTCAGAGAAGCATCTGCTGATGGGGAAAAGCTGAAACTGTAACAATGAACAACATGTGGGAGGAATAGAGGGATGAGCAGCGCCACACGAGATTGTGATATTGATGGTGCAAAGACACGCCCCTGGGCTCTAATTAGATGGCACTTACAGAAGGCAAATGAGCTAGATTTTTTTTTAAATTTTTCCCAGATTATCTGTCCTGTATTGTCACAACATAGTGACAGTCTCAACAAATATGTAAAAAAAAATATGTATATACTTTTGTAAAATGTACATAGTACAACTTTAAAAGGGGTGGGAGAGTATCATGTAAAATTTACTTTTTTGAGCTTTGCTTCATCTAAAGCATATGCCTGGGGTGTTTCTTTGATTCTTTCATTCTGGTTTGAGAAATCCTCTAATCTCCTGTGGCAGCCTTTCGGGGGTGTCACATGGCTCTTCCTCATAGCTGCAGTCTTCAAGTTGAGCTTCCGCCTCACAGCTCACCCCTCCCCTGTGACTCTCCTACATAACTCCTTCAGACTAGCAGCAGCAGGGATTTAAGAAAATGAGTAGGTAGGCAAAAAATTCTAAGAACCGTATTGGCAAACATGCAAATGTCTTATTGTGTTTGTCTATGTTGATTTGAAGGTTTTATTGCGCAATCCTCATTCCAATATCTCTTCCAATTACAAAACACATACAGTTTAATCATGTCATATGTATATTGACACGTACATAACAACATATGTGACATGCATATTAAAACACATATCTCATGCTTTTCTAATTTCCAAAGAAAACAGGGCAGGGTTATAGAATTATAATTGAAAGAAAGTATCAAAGTTCTTTGATGTCGGGTATGAAAAATCTTAACACTAGTCTTGTGTATGAATCACTGAGGTTTAATAAATCAGTCTGTCAGCCTTGTGCCGACGTTCCTTTAGCCAAATTATTCAAATTGCTTTAAGCGCCCTTTACAAAGCCTACTCAGGATAAACTGATTCTGCCGACAGTGGCAGATTTATTCTGGACAATGGAAGCACCCCTGTTTTGCCACTTCACAAGGCTTAATCTGAAGATTGACTGAAAGGGAAATTAAACACTGTTCCTTCACTATGTTGCCAGAGGTATTTGCTCATCTGTCTTCCGACACATTCACTTGAGTGATGGATCTGCAGGGTTTATTGTGGATTTCAAGGCAATCTGTTATGTTGAGGTCAGGACTTTGTATAGCCCAGTCAAGTTCTTCCACTCCAAACTCACTCATTCATTTCTTTATAGATCTTGTGTTGTGCTCTGGTGCAAAACCATCCCCAAACCTTTCCTACACAGTTAGCATTGTTTTTGAGAAAATATTAAGTTCACAAAGTGTTTGAAGATCTTTACTTCCTGATGCTAAAGAAAGTTGGTGACCTCTGTGTACAATGCTCCTCAGCATCTGCTGACCTCAAGCTTTGATTTTACTTCACATTTGACTGTGGAATATTTAGTAGTGAGGAAACTTAACAACTTGCTGGATAAGTCACTGTGTCGTACTGACATTCACTTTCCTAAAATGGTAAAGGGAACTTTGCTAGTAATATTCCCTTTACTATCTTAATCTTCCAGAAGGGGTACAAAAATGTCATCCCCTTCTATGGTAAAAAACTGTTGTTTGCAGAGATGCAGCCAACAATCTACAGACACATTATGAATTTTAAAGACAAACTTTACTGGCCTTGTGCAAAGTTTCTCATCACACTGCCAGTCACCTCACATTTGATTGTGGCAGTCTAACCCTTCATTTCCATTGAGATATTTTCTCCACTCTAGTTGCGTGCTGTCGCAGGATTAGATTTAGCTGCCATTACAAGAGGCCCCCAGTGTTATTTGTCTTTTTTATTCTATTGCTTATGTGTGTGTGGATGACCATGAATATTTTTTTTTTCAGTAAGTGGATCTGCTGTACTGAGTTCTTACATGATCAAAGTTTCTTTGATCTAACCATTTTCACAGATCAACCAGTTTCTCTTACAAAAGACATGACTGGACCCAAAATGCATACAGGCATACACGCAAACACACACGCACAGTGTGTCTTTTTACCTTCACAAGGACTTTGCACCGAGTTTTGCATTGCCTAACTCTAAACGTAACCTGAACTTAACCTTCACTCTATAGTCTTGAACACCTAACCCAAAAATAACACTCCTTATGCGACCAAGGCTTTGGGTCCCTTAAGGAGCAATGTGTCAGGAAAATTGTCCTTACACTGTATCAAGGACAAAACCACACACGCACATATACACTTGTGTTCATATAGTTGTGATCCAATATCTTTCTGTTATCTATTAAAGATGCCCACAAACACTCACACAGGGTTCCACAGTGCTTGACACTGCCTCATTCCCTCATTTGCATTCCCAACTTTTCTTGCATCACGTTCTCCAAACTTGGATTTCCCTCTCCCTCCCTCATTACTTGGCCCCCCTCTGGACTGCCCGAGGTATTTTTCTACAGTATACCAGTATGCATATCCTACTTAGTCAGAATGCGCATTTGCACATCATCATATTCACAAGCATGGGTTATGCAAACATCTAATTTTATTCCTGGAAGAAATCTCCAACTGTGTGATTTCAGGAGGGCAAGTGACAATACCTTCATGGAGTTTTGTATGCTGCTAGTTCTAAAGCTCCTTTGTGGCATAATTATCACAGCCTAATATGTCCGCCCAAGTGTATTTGTGCTGTTCATGACTGTGCATATGATAAGACATATATATATTCAGATGTGTCTAATCGCTAGCATTTTAGCTTAGATCTGTGGGAATTAAGCTTTAGATGTGGGGAATAAGTACTGAGATGCCATGTTGGTTCATAGCACAGTAGGATATGTAGTTTCATCCTCGGTTTCAGAACAAAGCAATAAAGGCTTCCAAAATGTTGTTTACAATGCTTCCATAGTAATTTGTGTCCATTAACGTCAGACTTTAATGGACAATGTTCCTAAGCACAGCACCGATTTAGTTATAAACTAACTTAAGGACAACATATTCAATATTTCGGTTCCTAAATAACGGCCTTGGTGTCACTGGGGTTGCAAAGTGAGGGGCAGTGCCTGCTGATTTATGATGTTGCATTCCAGAGGTTTTTGAAACAGCTACTTTTCCAGATACCAAAAACATTAACTTATCACAAAAAAAATAAAGAAATAATAATAATTGAAACCCAAATGCTTGAAAATTGAGGGGGCGGAGGGAAGGTCAACTTAAGCAAGTTATGTTACATTTGAATTCCACATTACATAAAATTTTGATTTGTATTTGACAGGATTTCCAGAAACAAAATATGTACAATAAGATGGTGAAAAAGTAGCAAAGACACATGGCAGGACACACCCAATTTGGACACAAAACTACAGTTTATAAGATGCAACGTCTTATTTGAACTCAAGTTTTTTATTGTGTTAATTTTATTTTCTACCTGCCTTTATGAACTTGTCTGAATTTGATTGTTTGTGAAATAAATTTCATATTAAAAATGCTTCTATGCAATTGTAACAATGTATTGCTTTGTCATGATAAAGGAACACATTTATCATGACAGATTGCAAATACTGTTCAGAACAATGTAAAATAGTAGTAATAACGAACAAACTTTTTTTTATCAAATTACAAAGCAAAAGGGAGTTATCTGAAAATTGTTCTAAGAGTTTCATCAATTAATTTAAAATATGAACTATGTATTAGCAAGCTGCGGTGAAGAAGAATAAAATAACTAGAGGAAAAAAGCTCACATCAGAAGCTTTATATGTTGGCATTGTATCTCTTAAACCGCAAAAGATTACCTTTATTGAAGGGGAGAGACAATTTTACAAAAGGATAGAATGAAAAGGTGACCTTTGATCTGAGATGGTGAAGAAACAGAGGGATCTGAAAGAGAAGCTAAATCTCTCCTGACCATTATAACAGATTGAGTGTAGCATTTTAGTTTTACAGTTGAAAACTAAAAGACCATAGGAATATGGGTTAACATGTTTTTTTAGTTCTTAAGAACCAACAAATTTAAGTGTTGTCCAATAGAGATGTATTGTTAACCACTACCTATGTATTCCAGGGTTTCTACATTTAATGTGTTTTTCATAAGATACCGGAGAAAGTGCTGGAGTGACTGGAGAGTTTTCTCTATTAGCACGGATCAAATAGTGCAGTGCCTTCTGTCAACCACCTGTGTATAGCTACTCAACTGGTTCAAAGAAGTCTACCACATCTTATTAGCAGAGTTGTACCAAACTCTGCTGTTTGGTACATTTTTTTGTAGGAGTGCCAAAAATCTTAGCAATATGATTTTTGCTACCCTCTTTTTTATTTCTTTCTGAGGATTTTTTTTTTATATCAAAACTGAAACAGCAATGATCTGAAATCTATAGGTTAAAGAAAAGTGGCACCCAATCCATGCTGTCAACTTGGTGGTCGCTCAAGCAAGTTAGAACAGCAAAATTTTCTTTTATGTCAGCAAATGCTGCTGACTCTAGTTTGTCGTATTAATGCAGCAGAGGGGTCCCTATTAATGCTAAGACTTTATTGATTCGACCAGACCCTCTGGCTGGAGATGAATGGCTCTCGCATATTATCACAGCTCTGAAATGGGCCCTTACATATCTGTGACATTTCCACCATAGACGGCTGTAATTTCCAGAGCGTCACAACCCATCCCTTGCTCTTTTATTTTCACCCTCTTATCTTTTTTTTTTTTTCTTGTGCTCACTCACTACACTCCTTTCTACTTCCACCCTTGCCCTTTTCTGAGTTTCTGCTCTTGGCTACTCCCTGTTATCTGTCTCTCCTGGACCTTTCTTCCTCTTTTTTTAAATTCTTTTAGACTACCATTTCCCACTTTGCTTTTTTTTTTTTTTTTCCTTAGGATTTTATCTCTTATTTTCATCCTGTTATGAACATTTATCACTTGGCTTAGTAGGTTTCTTTCAGCAATGTGTTCATTTTTAAGAGTACCTGTGTTTGTTTCTACTGCTCTGTTCTCTACTTGAGCTTGCACTTTCTCTCTCTCTCTCTCTCTCTCATCTGCTTCTTTCTACCTGTCTTTATCTGCGCCTGCTCTTAGCCATGACCCCAACCTCTCATTTGGTTCTGTTTTATTTATCTCTTTCAGTTTCTCCACCGTCTGTCTTTCTCAGGCTCTCTGCCTCTGCATTTCCCTCAGCAGCTCTTCTTTGTTTAGCACCCAGCAGACAAGGCTGCTGACAAAGGTGAGCGAGAGCATATTTAAAATGTCACTGGCAAAGTGACAAAAGGTCATATGGAAAGTAAGAGACTCCCAGCACAGTTTGGGCTGACTGCTAAATAGGCATTTCTTCCTTTTTTCGCGTATGAGGGTGTGCATTTGTTGGTAGAGAAGTGTTATAGGCTTACATTGGTATGCATGTCTGCATCCATCTAGAGGTGTGTCTCTCTTTGTCTGTATATGTGTTTTTTAACTAGATGGGAAATTATGTAAACTCTTTCCAAATCTCTAAAGATTATTCTCTGTATTCATTATGCAGTGTCTGTGCCTAAGCTCACATACATTTGTTTGTACACTGAGATGTTTAGCTGAGAAAGCTAACATTTTGTGTCATTTTTGCTGGTGTTTACATTTGGTTAGGCCCGGGGTGTCTTCCAGCCATAGCAAGCCACCCAAAACCTCTTTCCAGACAAATGCCAAGGGCTGTGAGGTAGTTTTAAACACGATGAACCACCTACAAGTCATGTGGATCACTGCGGTTTAAATGTTAGTGCAAAATGTGTTGCTGTCAACATAAGCCCCAAAACAAGAAGAGAGTTGGTTGTTAAAGTGTGTGTTTCAGGTCATAAGCAGATTATAAAGGTCTTCAGTTCAAACGAGATGTTTCCTGTTGCTGTAAGTGTGTGGTCTCTGCTTTGCTGCAGCATTAATTCAAAAATCATGTATCCTCCTGCTTTATAATGATTGTCTAAAATGTTCCTGCAGCATAAGATGACTTTGTTTTTACTGTTTTTTGTCTTTAAAAAATGATTTAAAATACTCAGCACTAGAAGTAATTCTTCATCTGTCTTGGACTATATCTCCCTCTGTAAACTTTGCGTGGATGTAGAAATAATTAGGTGATATATGTGATTATTTTCCAGTAATATTCTATTATAAGGACATGTATCATCTTAAAGTGCCATTTTGTATAAATACGTCCCCCAGCATTATTGTTTTCTCTTCTGATTTATATAGTGTCATTTTCTCTACACATCTGAACCATCCCTTATGCTAGAAAATGTAGACGTGTCTTTGCTATGCATGTGCTTCATTAAGAAGACGCCTACATCGTTGTACTGGCAAAGATTGGCTTCCTCTATTCAAAACCTTTTTTTTTTTCTAAGAAATTGGGGTTATTTCTCAAATGCAATGTAATATGCATTTGAGATGCATATTAAATTATTGAAAATTGTAGCATAATTAGATAATTTGCCGCTCACTGATAATAGACTGTTTGTTGCAGATTCCTAGCGAATTTGACAAAGTAAAAATGTAAATGATAGTGTGGAGTTATGGTAAAGAGCCCCTATGCAGTCTGAATAAATTAAAGATTGCACAGGTAGGGTTAAAAAAAAGATGAGTTTTAATAATAAAAAAAACACATCAAACTTTGTGGCCTGTACTGCAGCTCATGTGCATTCCAGATTTGAACAAAAATATTACTCAGTAAGTCAAAAGACAGATTTTGGGAACGAGCCAAAATGTTGTCACAGCACTGAGACACTGAAATTCAGCAATGGCATAAATCGGGAAAATTACATAATATAGATTTCTTATGAACCCAAGTGCTTAGTATTTCTCGCCAGCAATCTATTGGTTTACTTGTTTTACCTTAAGCTTACACAAAACTGTCAGAAATTATCAGTTTTGCATTGCTTTGTTTTTCTTAAAGATCTTTAAAGTGCGCTTAAAGTTGGTGTCTGTTTCATTTTTCTTTGCACTACCACTTGATGTTCAGCATTTGTCTCATTTGCAGTTTGAGGAGTAGAATATCTTCTGTCTTGTCTATGTCTGCAGGCCTAAACCTCTCTTTATCATGCTGAATGAAGTGGTACAATAATCCATCTCTGGGGGACAGGGATAGATCCATAATGCATGTGTGTGCTGTTTGTGTGGCCTCTATGTTAGCGCTTTCCATTGACTTCCTAAGCTATGCACTAAATGTCCCTGTCATCCTGTTTCTCTTCCTCCCCTCCTTTTGTCTTATTCCCGATCCAGGTTTATAAGTTAAAATCAACCTTTTGTTTGACACATGCTTAGCTATAACTATAATAGATAGATAAACAGTCCAGAAAGATGGATGCACAGATAGGTGGATAGACAGATAAGTTGGCAACACAGACAGATGCCATAGATGGATGGGCGGATAGATAGATAAATGGACATACAGGACTATAAATATATAGATATATAGACTGAGCTGGACCAGCGGAAGATGTCATCAATGTGTCAGCAGCTTTGATGAGTTGATGACAAAAATGACATTGGGAACAAGATGCCGGCCTTCTGCTTATCCTTGAGTCTCTCTATTTCTGCTTTCATTCAGCTATCTACATTTTCCCTACATGTCTTCATAACGAGGGATGTCTAACGACAAATACAGAAAAATTGCACAGGCATCTTGTAAAAAGCTTCTCTTTTGTCTCATCAGTCTGCTGATTCTTTTATTTTTTTCAAAAGATTCTTCTGGATTCTTAGGGGGATATTTACCAAATGTGAGACGGGGTTTTTTTGTGGACAGCAGTTGTTTTCACTTGAAAAATATGTGCCAATTCAATCAGTGCTTTTCTTATTTGTTAATCATGAACACTGACATTATCTGGTATGAGAAGGGCCCTAGGTGTAGTCATAAGTTCTTTTAATGACCTCCTAGATGAGTCCCTGATGGTGATGTTATGGTAGGTTCCATGATTTTACCATTTGTTTATAACAGCTCTTGCTAAGGTTGACTGGAGTCTGGAATCCTTAGAAATTGCATTTTAACCCATTTCAGACTGACAAATGTCAATTATTTTAATGAAATGGAGCTCCTCACTTCGAAACATTTTATTAATGAGTTAATTCTAGATTTATTATGGGGTAGTTGCATTTTCAAACAGGGCTTGATTGATTTGGATGGCTTCTTTCCGTTGGATTCATACAAAAAAATCAACCACATTTGTGTACATCTACACACTTATTTACAAAGGAGCAATTTGTCTTGAGGATATAGACATATCCACTCATCCCACCACCTTTGCACATATTCTAAAGGGAGTTATAGTGCAAATGGAAAAGAAGAATTCAACAGTAAACCAAACAGGCACTCTTTTAGGCCTTCTTTGTATTTAAGTGTTTTTTTTTTTTTTTCTATTTCATTTTATGTGTTTTAGATAAGTACGGGTGTTGCATAACGGTCTTCTGTGCACATGGCTGCTCTGGCATTGCTGTTTAAATCTACTCTGCCAGATTAGTCATCCATCATAGATCTACCATAATTCTTGATTTTTGTTTTAAAGTCTCCCTGTCTCCTTAAGCAAGTTTGGGCTATGTAACCTAGTTTATTCTGTTGCCTCAAATGTAATTAATTTATTGCGGTTCCAGTTATTTGTTAATGTTCTGGCTTTATCTTCAAAGAAAAAATTGGTCAAGTAAGATGTTCTGTCAAAAAAAGAAAAAAAAATACAAAATTGACTTCAGTTTTAAAAAGATAGCAAAACACAAAACGTAAGCGAAAGGTTGCTGTTGCTAATTGAGCCCTTGGGAACAAGCCAAAGTGCCATCCGGTTTAACTGTTTGACCGGGGTTTCAGTGCCTGGGCGGTCAGCGCCTGTGACAAAGTGCACAGTTTGATACTTGATCCTCTTCTGCACTATGGGAGGAGGGTACTGTAGAGTGGACGGATGACCCCACCAGCTGTCTGACAGCACAGCTGATCTGCCATTTTCTGTAGCAAAGGGAGATGCTGCAAAATGTTCTCTTTTGAAAGACAAGGTCTTAGTGAACCTGACCTGCATGCCTTTCTGTCTCTCAGGAATTATCCCAGATGACTCTGTCTTGCTTCAACTCTTTCGTGCCTAAGGAAATATAGTCAGCAATAAATAAAAATACCTTTAAGAACATTTAGGATGTTGTTGCAGAAAACTTTAAAGAAGGAAAAAGAGCTGATCAAATTCAGTTATACTGACATTTATTCGTACCCCTGCTAGATTTAGATTTCATTTAACCAATAAGTTTGTTTTTCCTTGGAAATGATGCAAACATCTCCCTAAGGATAAAACATGGTAGAAGGAGAAACACAAAGCAGCAGGCAGGGCCTCCAAAAGGTTCTCATCATTGCTGTGATTCAAGATGGGGGCTTGCTAAATCAGATTACATAACTATAACCAGCTAGATCTTTTAAGCTGGAGTACCTCTTTATTATTAACCCACTAGAGACTGTAAAGGCAGTGTCTAGTTTATAATTGTTTCATTGCAAAAAAGTTAGAATTATCGCAAAACCAAGACTTCAATATCACCACTTTAAGGAAATTAAACTTTATGTAAACAATGGTTTTTGTTTGTTTAGAACACAGAAATATATATAAAAAAGTATAAAGCTTTATTTTTGCCATGCTGGGCTTTTTAAAACGCACTGGGGAGAAGAAAAAGCAACACGTTTTCGATTATCTCATTTATCCTAACCTAGTAAGGATAGGATGTGGAGATTTGCCTCCACATCTCTGTATTGTTCACTACATATAGTGATCTACCTGCTCAGTAGAAGACAGAAGGTATGCATTATATCAAATGCATTATATCAGTTATAAGGTTTGCTTATAACTACTAATGGATTCATACTGCTGCATATCCCACACAAACGCAGATCCTTTGGCTACAAGTGGTGTGAGACAAAGTAGGCCAACTGGCAAAGTGTCAGATTTAGATTTGCTCTGTGTGACTGCATGTGTGTGTCCCCATACTTTTCTCTCTAAAAGGGCTCGGTGTCACTGAGCTCGTGACCGGAACGTAATGAAGCTTAGTTGCTGTTAATCAGCAGGACATTACCATAGCAACGCACGCCAAACGCTGCATGACACTTCTACAAATGTTTCTAAACAAAATTATCATGAGAGACAACAATATCACAAACACAAGAATAATTATTATTTTGGGTGGATTGGATAAAGACAAACATCGATAATACTGAATCTGTTCTTATCTAATATTAAAGCCATATTTCTTTTCTGTTCTCTTTTGCATTTGGCTACACTCTGCACTTTGGTTAAAGGAATTTTAACATGTATCAGATAACTGTATATAAAAAAAAGCTTTGTGTCTTGTTTCTTTTTCCTTGAACAACATATAGGTTAATACAGAGGAATCTGTCTCTGGCTCTAAATAGGCAAACAAATGACAAAAAAAAAAAAAAATCATTTGCTGACCAAAGTTTCAAAAATTAAAACGTGTACGATTTATATCATTGAAGTACATTGATTCGGATGAACACAAGGAATTGCTTTGCGATTATTTGTAATATGTCCCATTACCTTATTTTTTAAAAGAGTTATTGCTTCATTTTGCAGCAGAAACTATTACAAAATACAATCAATGATGTTATTATATGTTGTTTCAATTATACAATGCCATTTTAATGACGTTTTGTCATGTTGGTACCAGATGTTATTACATTATTACATATTATGGCGTTATAATGATGACTTGCTAATAGGTCAAAGGAGAGGACATTTTTGTCATAATCAATACAAGGTAATCTAAGTAATGCTATTCTTTCATCAAAACTCTGTTCTAAAAAACCTTTTTCCTTTTCTTCTGCATGTTCTCTTCTTGCACACCTTCCCGTTGATGACTAAAGGTAAGTGTTTTGTTTATTGAGAGTATTTAGATTTTGGTTTGTGACTTTAGATTTCTTTATACAACTGAAACTGTTAAAAAATGTGATGGAAAAAACTGTCGCAATAGTGTCTGTGTGTAAGCAGGACATTTCTTCCTTAGCAGCGATTATACACTTTAAAATAGTATCTTTGTTCCGACAAACTTGCAGTGGTATTTTATGATGCAGCCTAAACTGATTAAATCAGTATCATCACTTATGTCAAGCCACATTTCGGCAACTAATAAGGTTTTGATGACTTTGACTTGATTTAAATTTTTCTTTAAGCTATCATGACTATCTGCTGAGTGGCAACCTGGTAATAATTCTCCAAGTTCATTTATGTTACCTTCCAAGTCAAACCCGATTAATAAGAGAGACAAATAACAGATAGTTCCCTATATTGGCTGGCTGTATTGCTGCTCTGTATTATTGCTTCAAGTCTCCTTGTAGTGCTGTGGGGGTGTGAGAGGTTGATTTTATGAACTGTTCTTGATGACGTCACTCGTTGCATTTCCTTTCATGCATTTCCAATTCAAGTAAATGCATTTGACAATTACAACGATTGTGAGAACTGAACTAAAAGCGCCTTTTTTGACTAACCTGTTCAGCACCAGATCAATCAAATAAAAAATGGGGGTGTTGCTATCTAATTTATTTTATTTATTTATTCATTCACTTCCTTTTTATTAAGCTTGCAGTGGTGCCCAACTTGGTGCCCTAGACCAGGGGTTCCCAAATGTGTCCATGACATGGCCAAAACTGCAATAGTTTCTGGAAAGGAACACACTTTGTGGATCCACAGAAAAGGCAATAAAATATGTTAGAAAAACAAAACATAGACTTTAGATTTTTTTTTTTTTTTTTTTTACCCTCTTATTTAAACACTTTTCAATAATTATTACATTTGTTTAGCATGGATGCTGCCTCATATCTTCTGAAGTTCCTTCTGTCTTTTTTTGTCAGAATTTTGTTCATTTGTCTCTTGCTACCAAAGCTTGAAGACCAACGGAACTTGATAAATTTAGCTGGCAATCAGGAAGATGAGCATGGCAAATAATATTTCAGCTTTATTTTAACTTACAATGTAGAATAATGATTAGATTTTGTTATGCAAAAAATATAATTAAAATGTATGATTTAAAAATGTATATATATTTTTTTTTTGCATTTTTTTATATTTTTCCTCCACCATTTTGAAGCCCCCACTTTGAAAAACACTGCCCTAGGCATCTGCCTTGATGGCCTATGGCAAGAGTTGGCCATCTCTCTCTGTGTGCTCTACATTTATATGTGCATTTATAACTTTCTTTTTGCTTTCTGTGTGCATCTGTGAGTGTGTCCAACTAATATTTAGAAAGGTCAGGTTAGTTGTGTCATATCCCTTTGCTTTGACTATATATTACAAAATGCCTTGAGCTTGCCATAATATGACATTACACATTTATAGTGACCTTAATCGGACGTTCTTTGAATCAACTTATCAGCAACTTATTATTGAGGACGCAAGCAAGTAGAGCAGCTTGATGCTGAATCCTGTCACTTTCTCCTCCCTAATCTCACACTTCACTTTAATGAGGCACATTTGCAAGGTGAGAGATGAAAAGTTTTCTAGTCCTTACACATCATCATGACAGCTATTAGGAGACACCAACAGCTGGTAGAAGGTGGAATCAGGGATGAAGAGGAGAGAAAGGAATGACAGACTGAAGCTGAAAGTAGGGGGAGAGGAATTTGAAAAAGGTTGGAGGAAATAGAGTGCAGTTACAGAAACAGAGTTCAGGTTGGGATTATCACCCTGATCCTGAAGCCATTCTCGTCCTTCACTGGATATGTCATTTTGTCGGCTTACAGAAGACTAAAAAGGAGAAAAAATTAAAAGCTTTCTCTGGAAAAAAAAAGTTAATGGTACTGCCCTACAAAAGACTGCTAAAAATGTCAATATTACCTTATTGGCTTTTGGTTTTACTCAATGAGGAGCAGAAAGGCAGCATTTCATATTATTCTGTGCAAAAAGCATGTAAATGCTTCTACTTAATTTAGCAGATGTTAAATTTTGTTCTTTAGTGTTCCAAAACGGTGTGATGAAAGCCAAGGGCAGATTTCCACATTAAGCGTATAACAAAAGCCTTATGTTAAGTGTTGTAGGTTGAAATCATTTCAGTTTATTTGTGCTCCACTAATTTGCAGAGAAAGTGATAAAGGTTTTCTCCATCATCCAATAAAATGTGCAAAATGGTATTTTTGAGCTTGACAATAATACACTGTGAGATGGTTGTATAAGAAAATCATTACAATTATTCATTGAGCATTACCACAGAGAAACTAAAGTTTAGACTTAAGTTCATCTGAATGCAGTGATTCTAAATGCTTGGAATAGACTGAGTTCTGGAGGGTGATTGATGGAACCATTGGTTGCGTGGTCTTTGCTAAATGTTGAAGTATAACTGCATTTGTCAAATTGTGGGAACCTTATGTCACAAAGTTGCTTTCTACAACATCTTATTGGACAGCAGGACATTTCTTTTACATTTAAATATTTGTGAGAGGAAAACTTTATTTTATTTTGGTGTAAAAACATCCCTGTGAAGTCAGTTTTAGCTCGGTAGGATGTTAAATGTTTATTTTCATAATTTTTACCTGTGCTCTGAAAACTGCTACAACTTAGAAATGTTTTTATTATTATTATTATTTTTTTTTTTATCCTAAAAGTCTTCACACATTTATCAGGTAAAAGCACCCATGGCACAAAAAAGTAGGATGTTATATTGTTTGAAAGACATTTCTTCTTTTGATAATCTTTTCTGTCACCACCTTGTTTCTCACAGGGATGTTGTTCTGAAGGGAAAATAGCTTTTTTGGGGGTTTTTTTGCTGTGAATAGCGAATAAACTCCATTTTGTGCCACCTTCTTCTGCATTTGCTTCATCTGAGACACTGTGTGGTAAACTAAAGACAAGACTTTGACTGGCTTACGTAACAATAAAACATTTCCATTAAGGCCAGATTTTTGGAAGGCACAACTATAGTATCTCCATTTAGCTCATCCAGATGTAGCATGGGTGCCTTGACTGGTACTTGACTGAGTAAACACTCTCCTTGCTCCTTGCCTTTTAGTTCATTTTGATTGCCAAAGTTTGGTAGGTTTGCTGTTCTGTCATATTTTTTTTTCAGTTCTGTGTTATGGATTAAACAGTTCTCTGTGACAGTTTGCAGTTGTGTTTGATAACTTAATCCTGCTTTAAACTTCTTCACAATTTCATCCTTAGCCTGTCTAATGTGGTCCGTGGTTTTCATGATGCTGTTTATTCACAAATGTTCTCTTAAAGGCCTTTAAATCCTTCATAGACTAGCTGCATTTATGCTAAGATTAAATAACAAACGGGAAACTTTATTTACAAAAAGGGACTTCTGAAAGCAAGTAGTTGCTTTCAGACACTTAAAGAAATTTGCATTAGTGAAAATGTGAAATACCACAAATGCTTTTTCTACCACTTCACAATAATGTGCTGATGTTTGTTTTGGCCTGATTAGTAAACTCCCACTTTGAGATTTTTGGTCGCAATAAGACAAACTGTGAAAAAAGTGCAGAATGTATGCCTACAAAGAAGTACATGTTAATGTTTAAGTTAATGTGATTTAGGCAAATTTTTACATACATGCATTTGTTTATTATATATAGGCTAACCAGGCAGACATGCTCAAATGTAGATCGACTAGATCACAAGCTACATCTCTTGCATTGCCTTTGTGAAAAAGCAACAATTTTATTCCAAAGTCAGCTGTCAAATTCAAAACATTAGAATGCAAATTTAAATGACTCTCAAACCTTTGTCTCTTTCTCTCTTCAATTGTGGTAATTAAATGTGTTATGATTGCATGTGAGGAAGCTGGTCAGAATTCAACTGGAGAAAGATTAACTTTCAGTCTGTGATGCAAAGTAATGATTGGGTTTCGAATCTGAAGTTGGAAGGTCGCAGTCATCTCCATCTTTGAGGAGCCAAGAGGGCTCCTCAAAGGGAGACAAGAGCAGAGCAGTCAAGTTTCTGGTGCAGGGAGGGCAGAGGTGAGAAGGTCAAAACCCTCCACAAATGTGTCTGTCTGCAAGCTGATTAAATAATGACATGGGTTTCAAAGCATTCTATTTGAGTTGAGTGGTTTTCTTTTACAAAAAAAGAAAATAACTTTTTGTTCTTGTTTATGCTGCTTGCAGTGGATAAGTTGGTAAAAGAACTTCTTTAGGGAAATATACTGCTACCTCTTAGAGATAAGGACTAATGGAGGTATATTAGTAATGGCATGGTATGTCTAACTTCGAGCAAAATATAATTTTATACCCATCAAGAAGGACTCCTGGGTCCAAAAGACTCATTAAATCCAAATCTTTAAGCTCATTATTGAACATCTCATTAAATATTGAATTTTAGTCTGTCAGGCTTTACTTGGAAAAGCAAAATAGGCAATGTAAATATTTAAGTTGGGCACGCAGTCTTGTATTTTCTTTAGAACATGAAACATGACCCTGCTGTGTGTGTCAGCCAGAATGGTTCATAAACCTTTCAGGCAGCAAAGCAATGTAGTTGTATTTTATAACCAGAAGTAAACACCTTAGTTATGTTTGTTGCGGCTAATCTTATGTGCTTGATAACGTTCGTTGAACAGAGGAAAATTATTACCAGTTTTTGACTACTTATGAGCAGTGCCCGGAACGGATAATCAAAGCCCAGGGTTTGCGGAACATTTGTCGTCTTCTTTTGACTCCCAGATTTGAAAGTTAATTCTTATAAATATTTCCAAAATAAACATAGGCTAACTGAGTTTTTTAGGGGGGATTTTTATAAAGATAGCGGTATGATCAATGCTTCCACACCATTAATTTCTTTTAAACAAATTCAAGCTGAGCCAACAAATTATTTTGAAATGTGACAAAAATAAGTAGAGAAATTCTATCTGTGATTGGACTGCAACTGATCTGTCACTAATGCGATCTATCATGTCAAAACAACACATTACAAATCAATTCAATAGGAGGAGTCATTACACATTTCGCACCACATTACCACATTATTTAATTTTTTGAGGCTGCAACATGACAACAAGTCTTAGGTAGGGCAAGTGTGAAGGCCACTGTGTCACTGCTAACAGCTATAATATGTGCAATGAACTGAGAAACAATGAAGGAGAAATGTCTTGTATGAAGAGGTAGCATCTTATTTTACTGAGGCACTCTTTCTGGCTGCATTAAATCCACCCTTGTTTGACTTTCATTCCATCACAATAACTGTTGCACTATCTGCACCTTGCAGCTCCACCTTTACATTTATGGGCCTGAAAGTTCAGTATGTAGATAATAGTGGCAGTTGCCAGCAGATGTCCGTTTATATGTAGGTAGGGGAGTTGCTAAGTAGTCTGAAGACTGAGGCTGGTGTGATATTTGTGGTGACACAGGTGACATTGCAACATTTATTATTTAGAAAAAAGAAATATTGGTATATCAATGCTGAGTCTCTGGTAGAAACTGCAGTTTTGATTGGTGCAAGTTTAAAAATAAAATAAATTGATTAATATTTCATGTGTGTGCTAATATGCTTTTTCTTTGCTCAAAGTGCAATAAATTAAGGATTTTATTACAGCAAGTTTAATTTACTTGAGATGTAGACAAATACATCAAACAAGTGTTATGCGTTCTATCTAACATCGTAATTATTTACAAAATACAAAAGTCTGTAAATGGGAACTTGCTCAGTTTATACTAAATTAATCAGCTAAAGCTATGATATGAATCATCTATGCATCATTTTTAGCATCATTTTTTGTGACACCCACAGCTAATCTAAAAGAATAACAGGACAATGTTAAGAGGGATAATAATAGATTAATTCTGTATTTTTGAGTATATAAAAATAATTTTTGTGGCTCTTATGTGCTTTCGAGCTGCTTTCACACCTAATGTAGCCAGTTGGCTCGATCATAGTAACACATGGTGTTGTGAGCCACGTCATGCCACATGGTAATTTCCTCAGTTTAGAAGTGGCAACTAACCGGCCTGTAAGAGAACAGAAATAAAATGGTCTTCATCTCACTATTTTCAGACGGACTCTGCAAGAAAAAGGCTTATTCGAAAGGAGAAATCCATTATCTTATAGACTTTCTTTTCTTCCCATATATTTTTAGCACTTTTTAACCAGCTTGGCTCATCTGCAACACAGCTCACAGTAATTGAAAAGACACCTGCTTTTTGAAAGCACACAACACAGCAGTAGCATAATCAGTGCAGAAGCTATTCTACGCTGAAATGCTTACTTAGTCGTTCCACCCTCTGGGGGAGAGATGCCTGGGACTAATTCTAGCATAAAGAATCAAGTACAACAGACAAATGATAAGCACAGCAAAATGTGGTATACACTGAGTCACAGACGTTATAGTTTGAGGCCAGACATTTTTCTGTGTTTGTATTTCAAAGTGTAATTTCAGACTGCTCCAAAGATATTGATAAGGAAATATGACTCACATAAACAGACAATGGTATAAAATTCCACCCATTTGAAAGACGTATACATTGAGATTTCTGCAAGCATTACTTTGAAAGTGACATTATTTATATTAAAATTCAAATACATGCAATAAAAAGCATTAGCAATTTAGACAAGAGTGAATATTAAGAAGCAAAGAACAAAATCTAGGTCAGCTAATGCGCCCCGTGGCAAAGAGGATAAAGACTTGATCAGAGAATCAAGGTGATGACACTTGAAAGGAGAACACTGCAAGGACGTGAAGAGCAAGGGTGGAGTAAGGAATAGATTAGGGTAAGATGAGAGGACACAAGAAAAATAAAATGGAGACAGTTAATATTTACGAAGCAAAGAGGGGAAAGGTGTAAGAGAAGCCTGGTGATAATATATGAAAGTGTATTATGCTTTGTTGAACGAGTTAGGTCTATGTGCTAAACAAAACATATGCATTGCTTCTTTTTGCACAAAAATATTCTCAGATAATGAAATTCCACCTTATCAGTTCTGCCTCTTTTGAGCTTCTGTCAGAATGAGCCGTTCAAGGGTATGTCGCTATTATGCATGTTTGCTGCTTGCCACGCCCCAAAGAGAGCGTTTTCACTTTATAAATATGAAAATGGCTGCAAACAGATGCACAGTTGTACAACCGTACATCATGGAACCTGAGTAAGTCGCAGAAGCAGAAGAAACAAAGTCTCCTCAACCACTAGCAGTTCATGAATAGTAAGTCATGTTTAATCTGTAAATATGCAGCTAACGGCAACAACAGAACTTTTCTTCAGTCAGTCTGTTGGCAAATCCTGCCACATAGATTTAAGAAGTGATTTGCACAAATGGGAGTTTTTCACCACTCTCATTCCAGAATGATGTGCATCTCGCTGGCCACTTCAGGCTGATAGATATCCTCTCTGAAATCGAGGTCCGGACTTGGAAACGTCTAAGTTTCGTGCCTTAAGTAAAAAAAGTTTGGTGTATCAGAATTAATTTGGCAAACATGATTTCATCTCCTCTTGTAGCACAGTAACTCTTCTTGAAAAAGCCAAAAATAACCTCTACCACACTACCACTTTTGTTGGTGAGGGCCTGGACTTGACTGGAGTTGCTAGATGAGGGTAGTGCCTGGTGATTGTTCCCTAATAATTGTAAAAAAAAATTAAATGACTGTTTTCCTTTAGCATTTGGACTGTTTCTAGAAGCAACAGAGACCCAAATAGAAGTAAAATGTGTAAAAAGAGAATTTTAAAGCATTCCACACATAGGAAAACATAAAATGTAAAAATGAGACAAGGCTTTTCTTGCAGGGACACTACTGATAAACCTTTATATTCTTTGTTAGAAAAATGTTGGATGCAGATAAGTCTTTTTTTCAATGGGTAGCCTTGACTTGGTTCACCTATGTGCTTCAAACTAAAGTAAACATATTCATCACCTGCACTTATGTGCTAAAATTTAGCTGCTTGCATATCAACTATACCTATAGAGACTGGATTATTGCACCCTCCTTTCTACTTACACCAGAAATGAAAATGGCTGTGAAAATTAATTTTCTAATATGAAGATATGCTTTAATAATTTCACTGAATGAAGTGTTGTACGTCAGTCATCGTGTTTTCACAGCTGATTTCCCTTTGGGCTGGATCTATTTAAGGAATACATCCAAAGTCTCATACACATAAAAACTCACATGTACGCTTGCTTTTAGTTTTACACACAATGTTAACAACTTAACTTTTGCTCTATTTTTAAAATCCTGATGTTAAAAAATATACATATGTCAGATTGTTGGAGCACAGGATAAAGTAAATTCCCATGCTGGCCTCAGCTCGTAGCTTTTTGTTGCTGTGTCCTCTGTGTTTTCTGCTGCCCCATGCTGTTGCAGCTTCTGCTTTCACTGTAGCTGGCAGAACCTGGCCATCACTATGACAGATCACTGCTATTACCACATGTTCTCCATTACTAGAAAACAGCAGTACTGTTCTGTTACTGGACTACACATACACACAAACAAGCTTTGCAACTATCACCACTTTCAGTTGGTTTCAATTGATTTTGTAGAGCCCCTAACTCTAAATCTTAACCATCACCAGTTCAATTGACACTATTAACTTAATGCAACCTCAAGTCATACCTTACCTGAGAAAGAGATTTGTGTAGTGTTTTTTTGTTGTTGTTGTTTTTATATACATCATTGTCACAGATATTCAGAAGGCCATTGTGTTATATTATCATAAAAGTTATACAAAGACACATAATAAAAGAAGCACACACAATATAGACACAAAACCAAGAAAAACTAATGCAGTGTTTCTTTCTCACACATACATTATCTGTTCATAGTCTACCCATTTCCCTAAAATAATTTGTTTAAGCACTGAAGATTCAGTTGCAATTTAGCAAACATGTAAAAATAAAGCACATACATGAGTGGCAAAGTACATTCTTAGAGAAAGTACATCATAATTGTCTATACATGTACACAGTAAAACTCTGCATTCATGCACAACTGTCAAAATGATGATTTATAAAGGTGGAGTTGACTAGAGTGCTACAATAGAGACCAAAAATCGGAAATGTGTTTCTGAGTGACAGAGTAGAAAAGGGGGGAAAAGAGAGTATTGATTGTAAAGATAGAACCCTGTGGTCAATACCATACTCCAGTAGATCTAGTTTTAGCTTAAGAGTCCCTTTCACTTCAGAACAGAAAAAAGAATCAGTCTGTCAGACTGTGGGAATTTCTGTTTATCCATTGTGTCAGGCTGTTATTTACTTTAGTATCTATAGTTCTTTTTTGTGTTATTGTGTTGTGGAAGTCTCTGATTTTGACATTTTTCCACTCAACAATACATTTCTCTTCTTGTAATTTTATATAATTAACCATAGAGAAGTATAAAAAAAATATTGTGTGTAAGTTTAAGTGTTGAGGTCTGCAGTCAAACAAGTTTGCCATTGACATAGATTGAAAGGGTAAGGAAGACCCTGCTGAAAAATTAAGCAACCCATAATCATTGGATTTTTTCTATCCAAATGTTCAAACCTTCTTTAGAAAGGGTTTATGTTTAGAAGGAATACAGATTGAGCTATGTGACCAGGACAATGTTTGTAAGAGTCAAGATGTGGCTTCCAAAGAAAACAAACCGTACCACCTGTCAAGGATGGAGATGACAGCATCATGCTAAAGATCTTTTAAGCTGATACAATGACCAAAGTGAGTGGATAATTGACTCTCTCCAACGTTCTAAACTTTATGTCAAATAAGCAACTAGATTTTTAAAACTAGCTCATAGTTGAGTGTGCCAATTGGACAGTGAGTTCAAAAATGCATCATAGCTGGTTTTCAAAAATTTGAGCAGTATATTTAACGTTCTCCTTCTCTCCAGCCTTACACCTTTCCCGACAGGATTTAACTGTACCTGTTAAGTTAGTTCTAGAAATATTAGCCACAGTAAATATGCACATCTATCATGTTTTAGAGGTGAGATAGAAATCAGGGAGCAAGAACAAGTAAAGATTCTGATCAGTAGAGCTGGATATATTTTGTATTACTTTATCAGTCATAAAAAAAACAGGCAGTACATATCTATTACACAAAACAGATGGAGAACAGAATTGGCTTTGAATTTAGAAGGACACATATTGTTTTTTTTTAATGGCTCCCGAGCATGCTTGAGGGTTTAGCTATAGTGAAAAGAACTATATGTAGCCACTTATAGTGCTGAGGGAAAGTGGCAGACATCGCCATAAAAACTTTAGTTCAAGTCTAAAAACCCACACTTTGTTAAACAATATTGATATAAACTAATATTTATTATCAAGAACACGCACAATGTGAGTCACCTTGTCTGTTGGGAAAAATAACACAACAGGATTAGATGATAAAGCTGTGTGTTTTCTCTCAGTGAAGAGTGGCAGATGGAACAACAGGCAGAGGATGTGGAGTCAGCATGTAACACAGCACAGGAATAAAGAGGTGTGTGCTTTTGTTCTTTTTACTAAAGTATGTCCTTGCCAGAGGGTTAGTTTTCACTAAACAAAATGTGTGTGTTAATTGTTAAGTAATGGGATGTGGGATAGTGAAGATAGCAGAAACTTGCAGGTAGTTGACAATTTGTGTTATTTGGTTGGTTGAAAGATAAGTTGATCATATTATTTCTGGTGTGTCTTGTTTAATGTAAGCTTCGCTTCTGAAGACACAGTTGCACATCTGAATGCAGTGTTTAATCATATTCAAGCATTCATTACATTACATAATAAAAAGGATCTTTAGGGATAGAGATAATGGACATTTCAAAACTTTTTCCTGCTCAATCTCATTATTTTGTTATACAAAATATTGTAGCTATGACAAATAGTGCCATAAGATCATCCATCCGTTGCCCATGCCAACTTATCCCTGCATGGTCAAGGGGGATTGGTGAATCTTGAGCTTCGACTGTGTGCACTGTGTAGGGAAAGTGTGTGAGCAGCTCGTACACAAGCCTGATTGACACCACCTCCTGGCTCTGATTGGTTGTTTCTGACCGTGAGTGGTGTGATTCCACAAATGGCAGCAAGACCCCTAGGTGGAGCCAGATAATCTTGATTTATTTTTTTTTTTCTCATAGATTATCTCTCTTTTATTCCACTGTCAGAACATAATTACAGTTTTAACACAGATGTAAATACATTTTATTAGAGTTATCTATTGTAGCTTTAAATAAACCACAATAGGTTTTGGGATTCTGTTCTGTGAAGCAATTGCACTTTTGGGTGGTATTTGGATTAGATGTGTGTCTGGAGGAGGAAGAATGAATCAAATAATGACCAGAATATTTTATAGCCACTGAAATTAACATGGTTTGAATCCCCAAAAAAGAATTAAGACTGTGGCTGTGGTGTGACACAATTTCAAGAATAACTTGGAAAGCAGATTTGTCTTTAGTGAATTGAGCACAAAAAAAAAAAAATGCCATGACTGATTTCACATGCCAGAATAACCAATAGAGGTGTGGTTTTGTTGTCTTCAATGATTTAAGAAATACCTCACCTACCTATAATAAAAACCTCATAAAGGCAAAACAGCTCTGATAACATGATTGTGACACTCAGACAGACAAAAAATATTCCTGTTCTCCCACATTGCCCTTTCAATTTGAAGTCTCAATCCCCACCTGATCCAATCCTGCTGCATGTTGTAAAGTAATGCTTAACAGCACCTTTTCCTCATTTGGATTCTGCACCAGGCTCAGTCATTCTCACACACTCAGAAATGCACACCAACACACACTCTCCACACACATACACACAAAGAAAAGGGTCTTGCTTTCAGTCAACACTGACTGTGCTCACAAGTGCAGAGTCAACTGTTTTATCCACACTGCCGACGGGAACAGCTTTGCATCTTCTTCTGTCACACTGACACAACAAGAGAAATTCTCTAAAAAATACAAAGCCAGAGGGATTGGGAGAAAGAGAGAGAAGAGTACAGAGATGGAGAGGGAAACAAAGCAGAACACTGGATGGTAGAAACAAACCCTAGATGTTGCGCTTTCTGCTGTCCGATATATGTTCCCTTCTGTCTTAAAAGTAAAACACAGTTTCTAATGAAGAACATATGCAACAATCCCCCCCACTCCAAAGAAAAATCACAATATATAGTGACTTGCATGAGCTCATCACTAATTTCAAAAGCGCCAACACCAAAGTAGACAAAAGCTGGACAAATTCATGTGCTAGACAAAAACTTGTAAATGTGCAGGCTGTGCAACCCCACTGGACCGCACTCAGAGTTAAAAAGTGGTGGGGTCCAAATAACCCCATCTTTTAAGACCTCGGGAGGGTTAAGCGTGCAAAGTTTTGTCCTAATGACAACAGCTTGCTCTCCTGAAGGTATCAGTAGGAGTAACTGTTATTTCTGTTATTAAAAGTAACTAGGGGTGCATCGAATGCAGTTTTCTGGTGGACCACTGATATTGAAAAAGCCTGACTGATTTTGGCCTACACCAATTTGTTTTGATACTAAATGTAGCAAAAAAAAATAGTTACAGAGCTGACAAGTGTCTCAGATTCTTGTGGTGGTAGAAAAGATGGGTAAATAAAATAGGTTTCAGGTATCAACCAATGGTTGGAAGCAGTGTAATTGCTTCACCCAAAACTAAAGAAATCGGGCCGATCATTTGGGGCACACCAAAAAGTTAACACCCCCCCTCAAGGGGGGCAGGTATTCTTGCTTCTTTCACAGCAAGAATACCTGCTGTTCTTGCTGTGAAGCTCATTTTTCCACTGGTGAAAGTCCAAATCTTCTCTGAAACAGAAAAGGCAGTGACTCCAGATCTACAAAAAATATATATATTTGATGGCTGCATCAGTGAAACTGTTTCAAAGCGATAAGGTGCATTTGATTTATTTGAGTTTACAAAACATGTTCTTATGTGGGTGAAAATGTGTATGCACATTTGCTTTGATCTATATTTTTTTCTGTTAATTTATGATTTCTGTGCCTCTTTATGTGCTCCCACGTGTGTGTGCACATGCTTGTGCTGATGCATGCTGCAGTAATAGAAGTTGTCCTACAGCACACAGTCTGATGTTTGCAGCCGGAAAGCTGTCATAAACAATCTGCTGCGGCGTCAGTTAAACAGGAAGCGTGGGAGAATTGGGTACTCTGCAGGCTACAACCAACCCCACACACTCTAAATAGACAAACCCATCTGCCTTATGCACCGATACCAAATTGAGCTATGGATATCACTTATGACACTGTAATAGTTCTGAAACAACAGGTTGGCAACAACTTGAATGACAGTGGCTAGCGACTGGGGGAGGTGATGTGCTTTAATTCTGTTTGAAGCAGAAGTCTCTTATGATACACTGCAAAAAAAAAAAAAAAAAAAGGTATGTTCCTGCAGGAAATGAAGCTTTTCAGGTTCAAATAATTTCACACATAAATGTGATGGGGTTGATGTAATATGTAGTAGAAATAGACTCAAGGATTCAAGCCAGAATATCATTTTACCTGGGACAAATTTAGCAGATCTCATACATATAATCAAAACTATTCGTACTTCTTTCAGATTTAGGCTCAAAGTAATAATTTAATTTTACCTCGTAGACTCATTTAAAAATGAAATTTTCAGTGTGTTAACTCATTTTCCCTTTCGACAGTGTCTTGCCCACAGCCAAAACACTAAAAGGAACAAATTATGAAAAGCACATGAAAATAAATACTACTCCAACTGAACAAGAAAAATAAAGCAAATTAATGTGGTTTGTTGATCATAAGAGCTCCATATTTTCAAAGACTTTGTTAGTCAAGGACTTAATTTGCGACAATCAGATTGAATTTAGTCTTAGACACCTGTTACAGCAGGAGGATTATGTTAGTATAAATGAATTAACTCCTTCTAATTATTTAGTTTTCAGATTCCTCGAAATATCGGGCAAGGGAGAGAAGTAACAATTGTTTTTCATTGAGATTTATTGATGAATCCCAGGTTAATTAATAGCAGCAAATATTTTGAATGTCTAACCCTTAGGTTTTTTCTTCTAACTTGCAAAGAAGTAAAATCTTTTCTATGTTGTTTTGTATCATTCACCAACACTCTACTTTTAATTATTAGACCAACTGTCATATTTCTTATCTTGTTAAGTGGTAATTATTGACAAGGTCAATACAATGGTGGATTTTTGCATTCATATTGACACTGAAAAAAAATAATGTAAATGTGGCCATTGATTCTAATCTAGATTCAATTGAAATTGCACACAGAAACTGCAGACCTACTCAAGCACTGCAGAAGGTGACTGAACAGGAAAGACAGTAAAGACTATTTTGATAAAAACCTTGATTATGGCTTTAAGATGCTTTACAAATACAGTTTTTCACCATTAACTTGATAAGTACACAAGAATAAATCATAATACATTGCTCAAATGTGTGTCGTCATGGCAGAGTAATTTGTGAAAATATGAGACTCTGCAGACTAATTTCATGCTCATCACTTACTATTTTCTAGGTAATCTTGCTCCGTCCTTTCATAAAATATGTAGCATAATTCTCAGTTGAAAATTAGCTATCAGCATTGCAACTTTGAGAGTTGGATATCATTAAACATTTACATTTGCAAATGAAGAAATCTGAAAACTAGTGTCATTCTATTATGCAAATAAGACTATTCCACTCTAAATTCTTAATTAATTAGGTTTTCAGGCAAATATTTCTGTGTCGTTTTGTGCTGTAATCATGTATACTTTTCTGAATGTTATGTTACATCTAGTATTATTGGATGACCGATGCATGCTTATGCTATGCATCAAATTACACAGTGATATTCTCCAAATTTCACATTTGTCTGAACTGATGGCTTAGATGACACAGCTGCTCAACACCAACGCTATAACAGCCACATTACAAGGATGTCAGTATAAGTTAATTTGAATCCCATATTAGGTATGGTAAAATTGAAAATAAATAAATAAATAAATAATAATAATAATAATTTGACTAAGAATGCAGGTATTCTTAGTCAAATTCTACTTTAAAGAAAAATTAAGGGATTTTCTGCCTTGAGCTTTCATTAGTCATCTTATGCTATGTTTAAAAACAAAACATCAACATAAAGGCCATATTATATAGCTCTATATTTATATATAAAAAGCACAGATAATGGTTGTCATTGCAACACTTTAACATTGCTCTATAGAAAGTGTAACATATCCTTATTCATAAACTTTTATTGAAACTATTCATTTTTTGTACCAAAGACATCCAGGGCTGTAATAATTTGTAATAAAGACTGACACAGTTACATTCATTAGTGTGCCCCGTTTAAAAATTGTGTAAATTGTATTTAGGAGCATGTACACCATAATGACAATCAAAAATATTTGAAAAGAGCTACTTTTTCCAAATTACTATTTAATTTGACACAAGTTTAATTAACTCTATAAACTTTAAAGTTTAGACCGTATTTTGGTATTGAAATTGCTTTTTTTCCTTCTTATTACAGACTTTTAAGTGACCAGCGCCTCCACTAATTAGGTATTTTATTTAATGATCTCCCAAGGTGAGGGCATCATGTATCACACAGTGGGTATTTCTTATCATATTTCTTTGATTTTGATTACAAGTAAAGCGATCTTAATTATTTATTTATCAGGCTTATTGATCTGGGATCTGAGTTGCTTGTTTGTGGGATTTCATCCCACAAACAAGCAAACGTGAGCTGGAATGGCAACAAAAATACTTGAAAGCTCGATGTAACCCTTTAAATATTCATTCATCATTTCTATTCTCTACCAAAGCAGAAGCAAGCAAAATGCTATTGGTCCTTCTCTCAGTAGACTTTCTTTCTCTTTATTGGGTACATTTGCTTCAACCAAGTTCGATACAAGTTAATTTGCTACTGGTTTTGTGCTCTTGATTGTATGAATGGCTTTAACTTTAAAATTTAAAATTCCCTTTCTTCTTTGAAAAGAGGAGATTAAGAAAAATATTGGCTAATGCTACAAAAATATTATTGGAGATGCTGAATCTCTTTGCTTTATTTAAACAATATATTTCACAGTTGCATATATTACCTTTTAACCAGATATGCACCATAACCTCCTCTGTGATTGCTCCTTATATTCTGAATACAAGCTGTATTCCTTGACACATGTTGACTAAATATGTGATCCAAAATTTTAACAGATAGACATACACACATTTCCTGCAGTCTGTCACTGAAAACATTCACATCTGAAGCAGAAAGAGTGATGGACATTTCAGAGATGATAATGTGCTGTTATGGCATCCAAATGCTTATTGAGGTTTAAATTTGTGTAGTCATGAGCAGCCTGCCGTTCTTCAGCATTGTATTCTAAGGTTTCCATTGTATGACTCAAGCTCAGTGCAACAGGCCAATCGAGTAGTAAATTTTCTTGAGGTAGCAATGTTACTTTCTAGAGATTATGTCCATTAACAATGCTTTTTTTTTTTTTTTACTACATGTATAAAGCTACTGAAGAAAAAACAGCAATGACAAGGCTAAGGACAATGTTTATACTGACATAAATTATGTTAAACAGGGCAGTAGGGACTTGCGCTCAATTTTATTTGTAAGGCAAGGAGTGCTTCATAAAACTTATAAAGGTAAGTTGAAGGAAGAAAAGTGATCTACCTCTGTTTGACTATTTGGTTGGCGATTTCACACAATACCTAAGTGGAATGGCCTTAGGGAAGCCAATTAACCCAATGTTGCCTCTGTCATAACAATGCAAATGTGTTTGAGTTTTACTAATGGTATGCTAGGAATTTTAATGAGAAATATAAAAAAAAACCTAATATTCAACTCTTAGAAGTTAAGAGTTGATCAAATTAGTGATGCTACCAAATAGTTAGGAATGTATATTAGAACTGTGTCTTACACAAAGAAGTCCATGAAACTTTTACATTTACTCTGTGATACCAGGTTTGTTTTTGTCTTATTTTATGTGAAAACGGGTGTAAAGCCTTTGGATATTTTAATGAATTTAGGGTTTGTTAATTATATTTTGGAGTTGTTGTGATTACTGTTTTATAGACACACACTTAATGTTCAAAAATTTCAGCTAAATTAGTTAGTCTCCCTCCCATAAAGTTTAGCTGAGGTTGATGCTTTAGCTACATGCCTAACTTGATGCATCACCAAATGAGCTGTGTGTGTGCTTGTTACTATTTAAGATAGACAGGTGCAGTTGGGGATTGATCCTTCTTCTTTTCAAGAGTTTTAGTGAAGAGGCAGTATGCAAAATTTGAGATCAACATCAGCTTTTTGTGGGTTTTTCCTGTGTCCACTGCTCTGCACTTACCAATGCTGTGATCTGACCTAGCCTCTCCGCCGCATTACCACTGCAGCACCATCAATCACACCCAATGCACGCACATTCACACACACTAAACGATTCAGAGTGAAGACAAGGATGGCTCTGTGATGGACAGAAGTGTGCTTCAGTAAAATTCACTTGTGCACGTTTTTATGCTTTAAGTGTATGAGCTAAGAAGGTTCCATAGAGAATTAATTAGCAGCAGTTTACAATACTTGTGGCTTGACACATTTTTATTAAGCTGTTTTTCTGTGAAATTTCAAGAATGCACATTTTAAGAAATAAAAAAAACCGAGGGCTAATTATACGTTTGCTTTTAGAGCTTGAGCTAAAATAAATAGTTAATATTACTAGTCGGTCTTTAAATTCCACGCTATATTTGTTCATGGAATGAAAGGACATCAAATAATTCCCTTCTGTGTATAACAATTATATTTTTTGTGTGTTATAGCATGGTTGAGTTGATGACCTAAATGTTGAGAATATGAACTCCACAATCCTAATAGCTTAACCGAAGCTTCCACTTATCTTCAAAAATATCATGGAGTAATTTTTCTCCCTCCATACAGATTATCATATGTACATCTATAGATACTGCAAAGTTCTTTGAAAAGTGATGCTGGAATCAAAGATACAGTCGCTCTCTATAGTTGGTCTCAAAGTCCTGTTCACCTAAGCTATCATGAGCATAATTATCAGATTCATTACTATCAGACATACTAGTGTCCTGTGCAGATGCTATTTTGCACAGGACACTACGATAACGGCACCAACTGTAATTTGTTGTATATAAAATAAAATGTAATGTTTTAAGTACAGTGTAAAATATGCAAATATCACAGGTCAGCCAAAGCCCCATTACAAAATAGATACAAATCTGCAGCATGCAAGTTCATTGTCCCAGATGTCTATAATAAAAATTAGATGGCCAAAATAAGGTATACAACAAATAAGGTATGAAAATATTGGGGAAAAAGAGGGAAATGTTGATAAAGAGAAGATATATATATATATATATATATATA
>CAEFZY010004604.1:0-20397 GCA_903066815.1 Brachyrhaphis roseni | reverse complement strand
AGTGACACGGATGGTTCGGTAAACTTGTTAGCATGTTATTTATGCTATAGTTATCTGAATATGTTAACAATCCAGGCTCGTTCTCAGTTCGTTGTTTATGTGTCATGTAAAATTAGTATACAACTCATTGGAATAATTTGCCAAATGAAATTATAACATATTCTAGTTACAAAATGTTTTCACATTTGTCAAAAAAAGGCTATTAAATATGCAGATTTGTACTCTACTAATTAGGACAAGCAATGGCTTTATTAATGGTCTGTAGGATTGTAGTTTGATTGGCTTGCTTGGTTTTAGTGAGATGTGGGTAATGTTTCATTGGATGTGTGTAATTAATTCTTATACTGGATTTTCACTAATTAATAAACTGATAATTATATTTGATTACCATCAACCTGTCCAGGGACTACAGGTGGAAATTAGTGTTTTTGCTAATACCTGATACCATGCATCTCTCCTTTTAAAAGGTTAATGAAATGTATATTATCTCTGCGTAAAATGAATAAGCAGTCAGGGGGATTTGAAAGGGAATTTGATAATTTCTTGTGTTTTTCATAATATATTTCCAATAATTTTACCGTCATAAAATTCACAACAGATGTTGATAACAAATCAAGTGCTCTACACATATGGAAAAGGTAATATTTGTGCCAATTAAGTTGAGGAATCTGTGTTTTTATGATGTAAAGCACTTTGAACTGACTTGTTGCTGAAATGTGCTATGCAAATAAACTTGATTGATTGATTAAGACCTTACTGGTGAAGAAAAAGTATGTTGAAGCTCATTAAGTTTGCTGCAGAAAACATAGATGATTGAGTGAAATACTGAAAGAATATGCATAGTCTCATCAGATGAGGCCAAAGCTGAAAAAAAAATCTTTGTCATTGCACACGTCATTCTAAGTAAGGAGGAAAATTGTACTGCAAATCACCCCAAAACGCCATGCTGAAGGTTTGAAGATATAAATCGATAGAAAGAACTGAACATCAGAGTGTACAAAAAGAACCTCAAGAACCTTCAAGGTATGCAGACAGTTTTTTGTGGCTGAATGGCCCAAAATTACCCCTTAGCAACACAAGTTGTTTCTTCCAACAGGAGATCACTTGAAGTTATTATCAAACAAGGTTTTGCCATCAAATTTATGTAATTGTGTTTAACAATTGGTACCGTGTCATTCTAATTTTCCATCGTAACTTCCTTTGTGGATTAATTTGACTTGATTTCTTTGTATGAGTGGAATAATTGGTTAGCAAGGGCATCTTAGAAGAATTTACTATAAATAGGAATATTAGAAATAAATTTACCTAGAAATTGTTGAGACATTTAACACTAATTTTTGCACTGCATATTCTATCCACTTCTTCATGTAATTCATCTGCATTCCACAACTATGGTGCCCAATCTGAGCTGTTTTCCTATATTAAATACTCATTATATCAGCCCAGGTTTGGACTATGATGTCCTTCATTTTGTATTCTACGCCACCACTGCTGCCACAGGCCATTTTACCCACAGGATTCATAAAAGTGTGAATGTTATTTTCCTGGCTGCCATTCAACTCATCCACTCACAGCTGTCTGTGCCACCTGATGATCATAGAATCTGCAAACAGTGGTTTTACAGTAAGCCATAAAAGAAGTACATTTATCATGCCAAAGTCAGTGATAATCTACGACAGGTAAGATTAATACATCATCATCATTACTGATGCTTGATCTGACGTACAAAGATAACAGTGTATTATTATATTTATATTTGTATTAGAATGTCCTCCTACAGTTTGTATCAATTTTTACCTATATTTCAGACCACTAAAGGAGCAACCCTCAATTATTGCATCCATCAATTATATTCTAATGACATCACATTGAACTTGACACTGTTCAGTCTATTAGTGATTCATGAATAAAATGGATGATGGTTAAAAAAAGATTTATTTCTTACATTTTAATGCTAAAATTCACTTACAGTCCAATAAAAAATGTCCTTTTATTGTCTTACTGCAAGTCATATCTGATACACACGAGGGTAGAATAAACTTTCAAGTGCTTTTTTACTAATGTCTAAGGTTATGCGATCTGTGTATAATTAAACCACTCTCACATTGCCAACCTCATTCATCAAACACACAATAACAGATGGAAAACTCTATTAGCAAAATGTCAGTTCTCAATACTGTGTTTTAGCCAGGATAAAAAAAATCTGGATGAGGCTTTTTTTTTTTGCTTACCTTGTCTCTTTTGTACTATTGGTCTTTCAAACAGCTTGGACTAAAACAGACCACAAAGGGGTGTAAAATGTGAAAATGTTCAGTTTTCACGTTTTATAACAACCAGTTCAAAATTATAACCACCACTGGGATTCAGCAACACAGACCTGAACGTAAAATTACAGAAAAAACTGGGCCCTGAAGGTAATGTGGATCCGAAGCGGAGTTTTTATGGTGCAATGTGGCTTTACTGTCATGAGCTGCCATTAATTTTCATTGCCAACAACCATTTGAAGGCACTTTAGTTTTTAAATTTTACATGCCAGTGGACTGCTTGGGTTGGGTGAGCAGGTTGCAGGGGCCAGTTATGTGCAACTCATGAGATATCTGACAATTCTTAGCACTTCAGTCTTTAATTCAGTGTGCTCTTAGCTATATACCGAGAATGCAATTTAAGAACTCCTCCATGGGGAAGGTTTAGCATAGGCTTTCACAGCCTTCAAATACAGGAGAATACATTCTGAAAACATGAGTTAAACTTTTTATCTACATACTTATAGATTGGGAGATGTGCCACTAGCAATCTATGGCAATAACAGAAGGATTTATGAGGCAGCAGTGAGGTGTAGAGTCACTTTATGAGCTGGCAACCATCCTTTGTATGAAGGTGCTAAGCCTTGTTTTTACTGCCATTTATCTCCTCATCTTCACTCCTCCATCATTGAGAAAAAAATATCCTCATCAAGGACACTGGTAAGAGATACATTAGCCCTTTTGACACATCTGTTGTGCTTTATAAGCAGAAAAAAACGCCCTCTTTAATCTGCTGTTTCCCTTTGTTTATTCAGACAGATATTTGCTTACATACAACATCATTGAATAAGCTAAATGGCAACAGTGGCGCCTACGGCTTCAATCATACGTGCTAGATTGGCTCTATGATGTGCTAATGCAAATGCAATTCAGTGTGTGAAGTAGAAAAATCGATGGCAAATCAACAGCGGGTAATAGAAGATATAGTCAGATCCAGGTTGAAATTATTGTATCAAAAGCACTACAAAGAAACACATGCCAAAAACTATTGCTACCCCTGGCAGGTTTAGTTTTAAAATTATCTTCTTTCAACTAAGAAGTATAGTTTTTTGATTGGAAATGAGAGGGTCTCATCATTCAAATTATATAAAAAACCCACAAGAGGTTGATTTATTTGTAGCATGTATGCCATCTCTTAGGCTTGCATAAGCTACAGTGTGTAGACAGGGGATGTTGTAGAGTCACTAAAGCTGCAGACCATATGCCAATACAAGATGGACATGCAATAGTGTGATTGGAGCTTAACATTTTGTCCCCTTTATTCCACCTTTTGATTTCCGTTATACCTTTAGGCATAATGGATGTTTTGGCAAAGAAAAGCAACATATTCAACTCTTGGAGAGGTTGATATGCAAGGAGTCATAAAAATTAAAAGACATGTTCAATTTGAAATGTATCTTTAATATAAGTTTGATAAATGTTACACACATATGAAAGTGTGATAAACATTCAAGCTTTAATACAACTAATGTTATCAAAGTCAACGCAAAGTGTAGTGAGTTTTAAAAAGCAAAGACAGAAGCAACAGAATGGTCTGGGCTTCTACTGGTGGTCCAATAGGCCTTTACATGGAGTGCAGGCCAATGTCCCCAGACAACCAATCATCTGGGTGTGTTGTTGCACTCAAATCTGCATGAGAAGAGATTCCTCTACTCCTTCTAGTGATGGAAAGCTTTGTTCTTTTCAGAGAGCTGGCTCTTCTGCCACAGCTCCCAAAGAAGAGCAGGATTTTCAGCTCTTCATTTATTATATTCTGTCTCCTCATATTTTACCTTAACTTAGAAAATGTAAATGTTTTGTATATTAATAAATCTTGTTTGCATTTAGTGCTTTTATGAGATGCCTTATGTGTCTAAAACAGGCATTCTCTTTTGTGTTATGTTTAAGAAAAAAAATATACCAACATATTTACACAGGGGGACTATGTCAGACCTAAAGCTATTGCTTATAAGTAAATCACCCAAGGCAATAAACTAATGAGGTCAGGACTTTTATTGCTGCTGCCTGGGGCATAAAGATTTAGATCAATCATCAGAGTTCATGATTCCCATTTACATGACAAATATGTACTGAGCTTCTTTGAAAATCAGCATTTCTTAAAATGCACTAGATGTTGATGCTTGTTTAGTTTTTCCATTAGTGTAATATCAAGGGAGAGCTTGTAACAATGCAAAGTATTTCTTACCCATTACGGCCCCTGGCTTTGGAAGGAGTTAATATTCAAATTTTTAAGACAAATATCAAAATAAGCGATATTACTCCCGTTACTGTTCAGTTTGACTTGCAGTCTGTTTAATATTTTAAAATCCTCCAAAATATTTGTCTCACATTTGCTGAAGACATTTAACAGCACATAAATCACAAGACAGGAGAGATAGATTTGCTCTTTTAATGTCCTTAAATGAACCACATCATTCTAGTAAGACCTCATAAACAAAACCATTGGCTGCATTATTTACAGTGTTGGCAGGCCTTACAGGTGCAGTCAGTTCTAAAATGCATATTCACGGCTCATTTCTCTGCTTTTGGCTAGATAAAGTTGCCAACACTAACAAAAAGTCTTTATTGATATGAACAATATAACATCTTAATGGAAAGAGACTCTCAAAGACTGTGTAATGATTGTGATATGATGGGTTCAAATAAGTTTTGTGAACAACCAGCTCACAGTACTGGCACCAGACCACAGCTTTACAAGGAGGCCTTATGATGAGTTATGGCCTGTATGTATGAGCCAACTAAGATTGCTTAATGTGCCCTGCAATTGATCTTTTGCTATTGTAATAACCTTCAGCACATTTGTTTGCCTATAATTTAACTTTGCTCTGAATGAAAAAGCTTGAAGTTTCCTTTGTTATTAGATTATCTCAACACTAGATTAGCACATACAGACAGAATGTTTAATTGGAATATTGGCCTGAATCAGTTGATGTGTTTGTTCATTTGTAACTTTCCGAGTTTACACAAAGAAAACTCCAAGCAAACCAAAACCTGTTCCTGCAAAGTATGTGAGAACGTTCAGTTTGTTTATAGGTCAGATGTGTCTGGAGCAGGAGAACCCAATATACAGTGGACCCCCCATCTATTCAGTTTAGTATTCATCTGTTCATGGATTTTATTTTGGAACCTAAATACTTCCTCCAAACGATCTTGGTATGGGTGTTTCGGTCCACATCCTAGAGCGATTGCTAATCTAATGAGGTGAACCAAGTGGGAAAATGAACCAGAGTTTGTTTTAAACAAACTAAGCATCCGAGTCTTATTTTAAAATTGGTTCTAAAAGTTTGAGAAAAAATATAGGTTTCTCCAAAGACACAACTTGAGCTTTTTCTGATGTTAGTCTGTTTTTGATCAGACTAGTTATTAGTTTGAGCTATTTTTTTTTTTTGCTCACACTAGTCATTTATTATTGATCCTATTAATGATGTATTAATGATCAAAATACTGAAATCTATGTGAAACATTTCTAAAGCACATATCTTCTGCTGCTTTCCCCATGTCAGTTCTTTGTTACTATGCAAGAACATGTTAGCTAAATGGGCCCCATAGGCTGTCCCTGAGGGGGCCAGTTTGCTAAGTAGTAAACCTGTGTTCTGTCAGGTGTCATTAAGGTCCAGCGGGAGTCTGAGGGGACCTGTCACGACAAAGAGTAATGGATGTCTTCTTCGCTGATTGCTAGCAGGGATGGAGTCAGCACAAACAGCAAATTAGAAGTGACATCTTGATGGAGGCAAAGAGGGAGGAACAGCTTCGGAGCACACCATACACCGAGGAGAAGGAAAGATTCAGAAAAGAGAGAGTTGGGTGAAAATGCTTAATGAGCTACTAAATTAGAGAAAAATAAGTACTTCGGTCTCATATTATTGAAGTTTTATTGGTGAAGAGAAAGACCAATTTTGATACCGGCTTGTGAATCTACACTAAAGGCACTTTTGAATAATTCTTTAAATAGCCTTGAGCTAAGTGCTCTGTTTTAGAAACAACCCAAGCATTTATCAGTTTTAGTCCTACTTCAGGTTGTGTTTGTAAGTCTTACAAAAAAAACATACAAAAAAGAAGCATATTCATATTTTATCAAGTTCATTCAATTTAAACAATATTATTTGCTCTAAAGGTTGGCAAAAGCACTGTGTTATTCACAACATTGTAGTATATCTCCAGCATCAATACCAGCTACTAACCAAACAACAGTAACAGTGATACCATATTTTTAGGCTAATAACTAATAGAAAACAACATCAAAAGAATTGTTCAGTGTCACTCAGCAAGCTTGAGGCAAGATGAGCTCCAGAGCAGGCGTTATGAAATGGATTAGATTCGAGACCAATTAAAAATGAATTGCTCGAAATGAGCGCTGACCCTCACCGAATTGGATGGCAGTGATCTCATTAGGCGAGTTTCTGGCTATCTGTGAGCTAGCAGCTGGAGAACAGACCCACCTGACTCGCTGTCAGAAAGGGTAAAAACCTTGGGGGTTGCTCTCTGCTTTGAGCTCAGCGCTAGAAATGTTGTCTCTGTGCTGTATTTATTTGTATTCATAGATAAACCTTTTCTGAAAGTGTGTAGCTGCATGTGCACTGTTTTATATTTTAGTCCCTCTTGCAGGATATTGGTGTACAATTTGATTGAAAATCTGTGAATGTAGTTAGTTGCTTGTGTGTTTGCACAACCCGTTTTTGTGAAATTGCAATCATGAAGTGATGGCAGTTTCAATAACACAATACCATACATTTCATATTCAAATATGTTTGAAAAATGAATGAATAAATAAATCATTTTTAGGTTTGTTGTGTTATTTCCATCCATGGTTTTTTTTTTTTGGTTTGTACTTTCTGATTAAGTTCCTTTGTGATTATTATTCACCTTTCCTCTGCTTGACAATTATTATTTTATCTGTGCGTCATGTCCTGTTTTCCTTGTTGTTATGAGTTTTCTTATTTCATCAAGAAAATTGGGCCTTGATCTACCCAAACTTCCCTGTGCATTTTGGTCCAGTCTTTAAATCCACTCTACATGACAGCTTTGGTTCTGACCCCGGGTCTCCTCCCAGTGACACATGCTTGGAAAACTTCAGGAGGATATGCCCAGGAGGCATCCTGATCAGAAGCTGAGCCACCTGAACTGACACCTTTTTAATGCGACGGAACAGTAGCTGCATTCTGAGCTCCTCCCAGATCAATGTTTCTCAATCCTACTCCTTGAAGACCACTTTTCTTCATGTTTCAGGCATTTCCCTTCTGCCACACACCTGGCCTGAATAAGTGGGTGGTTAACAAGTTTCTGCAGCACTTAATGGCATACAGGAGCTAGGTAATAGCTAATGCTATCATTGTAAACAGATGTGCTGGAGCAGAGACACATCTAAAATATGTAGGGCATTGGGCCCTAAGGATCAAGATTGAGAAACTCTGTCCCAAATTATAGATCTCCTTACTTGATATGTAATACCTATCCCAGCCGCTGCACAGAGGAACTTCAGGTTGGCCTATTGTATCCAGGATCTTTTTCTTGAATTTTTGATTCATATCTCTTGACCATAGGTGAGGACTGGAACAAAGATGGATTGGTAAACCAACAGTTTTGCTATGCAGAAGGAACCAGGCAGTTACCTAAAATAGATAATACATAAATTCCATAATACATAAATAGTTCTTATTGTCACTTTTATCATTATCACAATACTACCACAAAACATTGTGGTAAAATGTTAAGTTCATGTCTCTTCTCCATCATAATATTTTATTTAGTAACATTAGCTTTATCTGAATTAAACACATACATATCTCAGTATTCTACATTCTGTTACCAAATATTTGAAAGTTTATGGATTTTTACGCTTACAAAAAATGTTTATGAAACAAACAGTAGGAATTGTAAAATTATAAAACATTTGTTTTGCTAAAAGATAAAATATTCTCCTAAGAAAATTAGTTTAAAATACTAGAAACATAAAAATTTTCCCAAAGTTACACATTTATTATTTGTGACAAGAAGTTCACCTACATTCCAATGTTTAAAGGGTGTACTTATCTATTCGACATCACCACATGTTGTAGTTTGAATTATTATTAAAAGTCCTCATTATTTACATCTTTATAACACTGCAGGTATTAGAATATGAATTGAAAGAACAAAAGAAACAAAAAACATTTTTTAAGCAAACTCAGTATAGATAAGAATTAATTTGGTCCAAGATTTCAAGTGACTGCTGAATGTTTATTACTTATGTTCCACTGACCTCCAGTGATCTCATGGTCCTAAGTGGATATTGAGTTCCTCTTCTTATTAGTAATGCTCAGTTTGGATAAGCATGCTGTGAAATTCTGATTAGTCAAAATTGCTGGTGTCTGATTTGACAGGCTGGATGACTGAGAAAAATCCACATCTATGAAAAGGAAGGTTGTGTGAATTTCGCTCATTTACACAGCAGATATTAAAACTTATATCAGAAAATTTTTCATTACAATATTAAAAACTTTATCTGCATAGGCTATGCAGTAAGTTTGTTTTTTTTTTCCATTTTATTTATCTATATTCAGTACAAAAAAAACTGTTTCTCATTGTCATGTGGGAGCATGGCTGATGGACCAGTCTGTGTCCCCTGGGAGCATATTTAATGGACCTCCAAGGTCGTCTGCACTTGTTCTAAGAAGCATGGAGTGCCAACAAGCCCTGACAGCGTCACTGGTCCAACGGAACCTGCATAAGATGGTCCCTGCTCTGGGAAGCATAGGGCCATTAAAAATGGATAGATCAATACGTAAGAAACCATGTACCTCCGGCTCTCTATGCTAATTTAGAGAGCAAGGGAAGCAGCAAAGGATAAAAAGCTGGAACAGAGGAGACATGAGATAAAAGGACAAGAGAGGCATGAGGAGCTGAGGAGTTTACAACAGCAGAGTTCAAGGAAGGTGAGTAAATGAAGGTAAAGAAGGAGGGATCTAATAAAGAAAGGAGTTTGACTACTAGTGGTGCAGCAAAAAGATGGATGACTATTAAGCAGTAAGAGGATTTAAAGAGGATGAGTTTAAAACGAACAATGTTGGACTAATGTAGTGATTTTCAATGTGTAGTATCAGTCGTCTGTATGAGGAGTGCTAGAAAAGTCAGGGGGCTTCAAAGTAAAAAAAAAAAAAAAAAGAGTCAATATAATTAATTATAAAAAGTAAATGATCAAAATTTGTAGCAAAATATGGTTGCTGCACACAGGAATTACATTTAGAAGTGTACATTAGTGGAGTTACAATTAATTATAAAACCTAGCTTTCAATCAACTCTGCAGGTGCATCTTTATAAAGAAAACAGAATCCCTAGTGGACAAACTCAGTCTTTACCAGCAAATTCATGGTCCTGATGTAACCATTATGTGCACACTGGATAAAAGACTTAGAAAAATACCCTAAAGACAGCAGGGAAGCAGATTAAAACTCTTGCGGCCTTATCCGTACATCTTTCTACATTGATTTGCAACATGCTGCAGGAAGAAATAAAGTGCAGCATTAACAAAGTTTACATGTACTGTAGGCCACAGTGGTATGAAAAAACATTTTCCTAATTATTGCCCCAGGTTTCTCCAGTTTTTGCTTTTCTTGGTACACCATGTTTCAGTTTCCATCTATCCATTTTCTAGCACCCTTGTCCCTAGTGGGGTCAGGAGAGATGCTGATGCCCATCTCCAGCGAATGTTTCGGGTGAGAGGCGGGATACACCCCAGACAGGACAAACAACCATGCACACACACCTAGGGAGAATTTAGAGAGACCAATTAACCTGACAGTCATGTTTTTGGACTGTGGGAGGAAACCGGAGTGCCCGGAGAGAACCCAAACTCCATGCAGAATCAAACCCAAGGCAATAGTGCTACCAACTGCACCACTGTGCAGCCCATGCTGTTTCAGTTTATCAAACAAATTCACACCTCAAACTAATAAACCAATTGCTCTCAAGTGTTTGATTGTTGGCAATTAGCTTTTCTTTTTACATTACTATGGAGGAATTTTGGCCCAATGTTGTGTGGGGACTTATTTAAATTCAGCCACATTGAACACTTTCTTGTGTATGAACAATCAGTTAATGGTCAATTGACACAGTGCCATCACTATTTCTGACTGTGTATAATGTTCTTTTTTCCTGAACTACTGAGTTAGTTTTATGCTAGAGTTGATGCAAGTTCTCCGTCACTTCACCTAGCTACAGTAAATAAAAGTAAATTGTTTCTGATACTTTTTTGCATGCAGCTATTATCTGACAAGTTGAATTAAAAAAATAAATAATTTGTAAACTATTTCATCAATTATCTGCATGTATCTTATTAGTTTTATTCCTTCCATACAAAAGGTCTTCCAACCTTTGTCTTACAATTAAAACAAAGAAATTTGTTTAATTTATTAACTCAAAATTGCCTCATATTATTTCTAACTTTTGGATTTTCCAACAAAACACAGTAAATAGTAAGATCATGCAGTTTTGAATTTCTAAAACTTTCCAAATGATTTGTCGTTTAAATTTTTTATTGCTCATGCATATTGCACCCACATTTTGTGAATGTCTTTCCCTGTATTAATAGTCAGTAAAAGAACAATTAACATAACAATCAGAGTGCCCAGTGGGAACATTGAGCAGTGACTGAAAAAATATCTTTGTCCTTTTCCGTCACAATCTTTTTCTGACAATCTTGTTAAACCTCCTCATTTTTGCTTACCTGTCTTAACTGTGACCAGGTGGACCAATTTGCATTGGAATGATCAAATATTAAAAATAAATATGATTCCCTCATTTATTTTTAATATATTGAGCAGGTATTTTACTGGTTCTTCAGACAAAAGGATACACTTGTCATAAAATAGGAAAATAAACTCATAAAATGGCATTTAAAATGAGATTGTGACTAGGTATTTTGCAACCAAGAGGCAAAGATTTCCTCAGGGCAAAATTTAAGATTGTCTGAGTTGGAAAATTATATGTGTTGTGATGTAAAGCATTAACATTACTTTGATCAGTTTGAGCACAGGTGTTTCTCAGAATCAGCAACAGAAAACTTGATCACTGCACAACTGAATGTCATTAGAATGCAAAGGGATATATGTAGAAATATATCACCAACTAAAAAGATCTTTAGAATTTTTTTTCCCGCTAGGGATTGGGAAGAAGCACTTGCAAGCAGCTGTTTGCTAAGCAACGATATTATAGACACTGTTCGTAAAAAGCATTTACAGGACGTATTTGTGTATTTTGAAGGTCCGTATTTCACTAAACAAAAACAAAAAAATTGTATGTGAAACTTCTTCTTGTGTAAATAACTCATTACAATGTAGACACCTGTGACTTAGGAACAAGGGCCACCAATATATCTACACTTTTTAAATTAGTAGGTGCAAATACTGAGTGTGTGCTGTGCTCCAATGACAAAGAGAAGGCCACCATCCCACGATCATCCTGATTTTCACTCTTACAAATTTCAATAATTATAGCCTTGATTGCAAATACAAACATCCTTACAATGAAAGATGAAAGCCTAGATGTTCTGTTTTGAATGACATATCACTCCTTTGAGGCAGATCTCAGGTGATGCAAGAAGCCTGCAAGAGATTATACCAATCTGAAATTGAAACCCTGGTGCATAAAAACAGCAGTATTTGTCCCATCTGTTATGCTAAAAAGTCATATATTTCAAATAAAATTTGTAATCCGAATGTAAATTTCAGAAAAGATGTAGTGAAACTTTATTTTCAGGAGTTTTTAGTGTTATTAGGTACATCTTGGGATTAATTAAAGTGAACCTTTTTTTTTGATCAGTTATGATAGGAACCTTTCATTATGATATTGTGTACATAGAAAGAAGTCTCAATAACACTTAGTTGAAAAACATCAAACAAAGGGCTTGATCTAATAAAACTAACAACTCCTTTTTCTAGCATGCACATGAAAAAGTTACAAAAAAAACCCAAACTGTATATATGACGTGTTGCAAAATCCTTAGCTCACTAAGACCTTATGAGAAAAACCTAAAAGATGATGGACAGGATAAAGTCAGCAAAATCAAGTCAATAGGAATATAGTTCTCAGGGTTAAAAGTAGTGCTAAAGAAAGGTTGTATTTTTTATTTTTGTTCTCTACGTCTGAGTTTGCTTAAAAAATTATTGGCTGTTTTTTTTTTTGTTGTTGTTCAAGCCAGAGATACTTAAGTTTATATTTTGACTTTACTTTGGGGCCTTTTTCATTTTCATCCAGTATTATCAAGACCAATCACGTCTGCTGATTTTTCAAGTTTTATATGCATTTAACCAGACAACTTGTCTCTGAAAATCTTTTGTACATGCATCAGTACAAATAATATTTAAATATTTTCTCTGAAAGAAAATTTAACAACCCTTGGAAAACTAACATAAAGGTATTTGTTTCCTCTTGTATTCAGCAGGCAATCATATGGTGGGGTGTTCTGACTTATTTCAAATCCATTTACATCCATTAGTATTTTCTCTTTTGGAAGAGTTTACAAATACAATATGAGGTTGCTTTTAGAAGGATTTTTATTTTTTTCTTGTATTATTAAACCAAACTAATCATTCAAGAGAAATTCTAAAGTATCACTTTTTTTTTTTGCTGGAAATAAGATATTTGAGTAGGACTTCTCTGCACAGATTTAATATTTTGCACTTATTAATAGAAATGACTTGAAAAAGTTCAGTACATCCTTATAAGTAGTGCATTTCAGTACTGTAGCTACTTCTTACTTTCACACCTAATATGAAATCTCAGTCTGTCTCTTCCGTCGCACCATGCTAGGGCATTTCTGTGACTGCAGAGATGAGTGCACCAATGTGGGCTGCAAAATTCTGCAAATTCAACTAACAGCAAAATGTAAATTATTACATTTACCCAAAAATCCAAAGCAGAGAAGATAGTGTCTCCTAGCTCCTGCATTAAATCATCAAAGGTGCATTTGAAAGTATGAAGTTACATTCCTAAACTAAACACAGCAAGAACTCTTTCTCCCTTGCAAAATTCTAAAATATTAAATTCTGTGGATTCTGGAATTCTTATCACAAAGAATATTTACCAAGTCAGACAGACACAACATTGTAGAAAAGAAATTTTACTCCAAAAACATTTGATCTCCTGTACCCCAGAATATTATCTACTGGATCCAAGTAAAGTTTTTACAAATAAAAAAGCTCAATGTTATTTTAAGTTGTGCGTTTAAAAATGTACTGTCATTTCATACAATAGGCAGATTTGAGTAACTATTTTCTTAGGCAGAGAAGACTGAAGCTATGTATAGACAATTTCACCCTATTCAATTTGCAGGAGGGTTCATGGCTCACTCTCCAAGCCTCTCTCTAATCTCCCTGTAATACAGCTTGAGTCATGATAAAACAACTCTGATGGAGGAAAATCCTGTTATCGAGGGTGGGGGCAACAGCTACCATTGTTACATGTTGTAGATAGGCTCCAAAAATTAACTGGACTTTGGATGTAGGATTAAGTATATCAGAGGGGTTTCTGAGAGCAAACACATGCGTTCTACATATTTTAAAGGTCATATGTAGACTGTGTGAGTACTTTTACATGTCCAAATATATATACGGTTTTTTTTTTCCAGTCACCATTTATCTGTTCGTCACTCTGAGCGCGCACACACATCTCACACACAAAACACGACAAGCTCAGAAAAACACATGGCGAGTTCACTGAGGTGGTCTGCTAATGGAAATACATTTTAGCTATTGCCACGGCTCATCATTTGTATTGCGTTCTTCATTCAAATGTGACATCTTTGACAGGAGAAATACAGATTTCATAAGCTTTTGTCCCAAGGCTCATGTTTTAGAAGGATACATTAGACTGTTTTTGAGAAATGCTGGCACATTATTTCTTCTTTATCCCATTTCATACTGGTCTCCCTCACCCTCGGATTTTGTCAGACAAGTTACAAGCAAAACTTTGTGTATTTTTTCCTCCCAGTAAGAATACGTACCATTTTAGTAATTTTACACACACTTGATTTTAGTTATTTTTCATGTGAAGTAAGCATACATTTCAGAACTAAGGCTTTGGAGAACATTTATTGTCAAGAAATGGTTTGAAGACAACAAGGAGGATGTTTTGGAGTAGACAGTTTGTGACAGAACTTGAAAAAAAAAAATGCATCTTTTGTATTTTGATAAAACTGTTTTAAATTTTACTTCTATAAATTACTCCTTACAAAAAAATTAAAAAGGAGGGGTTGGGTATAAAGAAACAGAAAATCTTAATTCAGAGCAACTGCAATGATTCTCTTTGACCAGTACTGGTAACTGGAAGCTGCTTGACAGCCACTGATTATCCTCAGGTTCTGCCAGTCACTGACAGTGGCTGAAGGCCAGCTAATTAGCCTTTGGCCCACATAAACTAGCACTTTGGCTGGTTTTGTTGTGGTGTGGTTATCTACAAAAACTGGTGTGAAATCCATGCTTGATGTGTCAAGAGGCTGTTATACGTTGTTATGCAGCCTGACACCAGTGCTGATCTAAGACAGAGAAAATAAGGAGAGACACACAAAGAAAAGAAGACAATGATATACAGTACGTTATTCAGTGGGGTTCTCGGTTTGTTTTACACAATAAAAGTATATAACATATTTCTGTTTATTTCTAGAGACAAATTGACATTTTGTCACATCTGTAGAGAGAACTATGATGTTGAGGGTTTTGAGAATTTAACATGTACAAAGCGATCTGAATAAAATACTTTAAACCATTTGATGCACAACAGAATAAAAAGCAGCTTACATGAAACATAATTGTATCATTTGAGATTATTTTTCCCTTTACAGTAATCCCAGATCAAATAATGCAATCTGTTGTGCTTGCATGCTTGTTTTTGATTGAGAAACCTCCAAATGAAAATGTGTCACCTCGTCCATAATCCTTGACAAGGGAGTATATTAAATGTTAATCCCTCACTATTAGGAATGGTGACAACTGGAGAATGGAAGACTGGAGGAGAGAAGGAAGAAAGAGTTTGGAGCTGGAGAAGAATAGAACGAGGTATGTCACAGTACACACAGATAAGAAGGCAATAAAGACTTGAGATGACAGATTTTTTTTTTTTTTTACAGTCCTTAAGAACACACCCACAGACACACGAATTGTGTTATTAGCTTCCTCTTATGACTACATCCACCAAGGATGTGTAAGATTAGTCTTGGATCAGTGCTCAGTGTTGTTACCTTCTGTGGTCAATTTGTATTCACTCAACAGTAGCCTTACAGGTAACAGCAGAGTAGAAAAACAATTAGAGCCATGAAAGCTGATAGCTTGGGGCTCTCCAGGGCAGCTATGCCATTACTGAGTTATTAGACACTGAGGGTTAGGTGGGAGTGTCTTAAATAAGGGCACAGGTAGAGGCAGAGGAGATAGAAATGAGGCTGGAAAATAAAGGGAGATGTAGTATATGTAAGCAAAAATGAAAAGCTGAAATGAGAGGCAATGTGAGAATAACAATGGTGTCACAAAACTGGTGACAAAGGAACATAAGAGAAACAAGGCATGTCTAACAGTGGAAACAAGAGCCGGATTGGGACATGGATTTACACAAGCGAGCAAAGTGAGGCTGTACACCCATGAAAGCAGACAAAGAACAGCTGTTAAGCAACTTTGTTCAGAAAAATGTCTGAGAGAGATGCACACAAGAGAGAGAAGAGAGAACATGAAGAATATGTCTATATAAAAAAAAAAATATTTGCTTCTTCTGAATGTTTAGACTTGATATAGAATTCTTACATAATGGCTACATGTATGTAGCAGCACACATACGGCAACGTCTGCAAACAGTAGTGCTGAAATTAATTTGCACATGGGTCACACTTTTAATACAATGGAAGGTCTTCACTGACTAAGCCTGAATGCTCCACATGGAAGACAATCCACAAATTTGGTTTGTTCTAATTTGGTTTGCTTTGTCTTGTTTCAGTTTGTTTTCCTTTACTTCACAGACAACACATTCAAGAGGTTCTAAGAAGAACTGTCAACCATGCTGGCATATGCAATGCAGCTGTGCTAATGGTGGAAAACAACCTGTCATTACAAGAAAACTGTTCACCCGCTGCCACCAGTAGCCATGCTAGCTACCCGGCACGTTCCCGGCAGAACACAAGGAAAAAGGTGTGAGCACCGCATACACAATGGTGATTGGTAGTGCCAAGATCTTCTTCCTGGCTCTTATTGGTTGATTCTGAGCAAGCAATGCATTTCTGCAGATAGCAGTAGGACCACAGGGAAGAGGCTGAAGAGCTACATTTCTTCACAGTGTATCTGTCTCAAATTATACCATTATAGAACAGTGCAAGTTCTAAGACATGTAAGAAAAAAGAAAAAAAAACACTTTTCTACAAATGTTAGACAATTTATTGTCAAAAAGAACAACCAAGAATAAATCTCTTTAGAGTTTGTTTGCCGGCATGGAGAAACTGCAATAAGTGACACACAGTGGGTAGGTCACAAGTGTTCTCTAACTCATACAGGAACTGATTTAGCTTATATGCATGTAAAACAAAAGTAGGGTGGGTGAATTTTGAGCTCCAGAAAACCCCTAGACAATGACTGCTTTTCTTTACAGACAGTCCTTGTCTCCAACAGGAAATAAACTTGTGAACTTAGCCTTCCCACATGCCATGAAGAGTCATGTGCAAATTTCACTATATATGTCATGTTATTAAACGCCATACTGTAAATATAAGAACTGTAAATATAAGTAAATATAAGAACCTAGAACTGAATAAATGAGTAAATAATAAATCAAATCAATAAATGCAAATAAATAAATGCAAATGAACATAAAATAATAGTAATGAACAAATATTTTTCCAACAAAAACTTATCCTGCAGCTTTAACCATTATTTATTTATTTTTTTAACTTAACCTATAGAGCTGTACATGGACAGGCTGTAGTATGTATTCTGCAAGCATTGAAGTAGAGGCCTCTAGTGACCGGCCACACCAACCTTTTGGACTCAAGGAAACCGATCTCTCTAAGCTGTAAACCCCTGTAAAGACTGCTCTTATCTCTGTAAAGTTTGGACTCTGAATACTTTTTGAAAGCAGTTAAATTACTTTTTTGCAAGATTTTTGGATGGTTCTTTTTTGTGAGGAACATTTTGACAAGTGGAGAGGTGCTAATGAAACAAAGTTTTGCTTACTTCCTTTCAATGAAACCTTTATTTCTTGTTCTTTTTGTGCACAAAATTAAAAAAATATTTACTACCCACTGAAGACTGATGACTCAAGGAGACCAAGCCCACGTTGACGAATGGCCTTCCCACTTTTTTGCTTGGTTGATTGACTAGATTCTTTAAATAATAATCACAAATAAGAGCACATCTATTTAGTCATGCATTTGTGTAGGGTTTTATACTGACAGTACATTTGTATGTCTGTGTTGTTTTTTCTTTTTCATGTTTTCAGTCTATCAAGATGATCTTTTTATGCTTATTATGTTTTTATGATGTACAAATTTTAATGTGTACATCACCTTGTGATTTTGTCTGTGAAAGCACCTTATGATTCATTCATTCATCTTCTATCACAATCTTTGGGTCTTTCAATCTCATTCATTGCATTTTAGCAATTAATATATATATATATATGGTTTTTTTTTTATTGAAGACCTCAACTTTCTATAAAAAAAAATTATTGAATAAAATTTCTCTTTCATTCTAGTTCGCTCCACTGATGTTCATTGGCCATGGAATCTTAAAGTCTCAGTCTTGTCTCTAGGGAAATCCTGACAAAAGTGTACAGTAGCCTAATTTATTTTGACTCCCTTTTTTATCGTATCTACCCTTGTAAGACAAGTCAAAACAGCAGTCCTGGAAGACTAAACACAGAGACAACGAGATATGATACAGTTCTTATGGGACTGGTAATTGGGAACTAGAAGGTTCTGCAAAACAAAACAGCATTAAATGGACAACAAATATATTTCTGTAGGCAACAACCCTGCTGTGTTTAAAAAAAGAAATCTACGTAAAGACGGTAGGGAGAAGCGTTTTTTTTTTTTTTTCACTTTTGGGCTTCTATGTTTCTCCGAATTCTACGCCAATGTGTTAAGGACCCTAGTTATGTCTATCACTTATACTGTGTTGTACTCTTGCTCCCTCCATCTTTTATTTTTCACTTTTTCAGTCCACCTGGGCCTGGCTATATCTGCGTTTTAATTGCCTGTTACAATCCCTGCAGTGAAATTCAGCACCTCGTTAAAGCTTTAGGCAAAATCTGATTCATTCAGCGAAGATCAGGCAATTAAAGGGATGTTGGCATGGTGTTCCTTTTGGCTGATTTATTGATTGGCTGACTGCGGTTGGCTCTGTCTTCCATCAAGGCTCTTTGCTCATGATGTCTCTCCAAAGTCCCATTTTTTGAGGCAAATTAAAATCCAGTGAGCTCGTGCAGTTGTGAAATATTGACGGCTGCATTTTAGACTTTTGTTTATTCATTTACCAGATAAGGAACTAATGAATTGAACATGTTTCTAGAAAATAAATTATTACCAAAAAAACAAATATTGTAGATAATTTGAGAAATTATTATTTTGTCCTACAGCAACTGCCGTATGAGTTGTGTACATGTACTCTGTCTGTGTAAACTTCTAGGCTGATGCTCGTTTCTCTAAAGGTCCGCTTAAGTGAGACTTCTCCCGGCTGACTGTTTTCATTTCATTACAAAGCTACCATAGAGCAAGCATTTACATAGATGATGGAATATCATCTTGATTATGTTGAAAACTTGAAAATATTGAAGTATTAGCAATGTCATCTAATGTTAACTTTAAGTTTTCAGCTCACAAAAGGTTGCCAAATCTGACTGTTTTTTTTTTATCCTTTTATTTCTGATGTAGGTTTAATCATCCTAGAATCTATGTAAGTTACCATGCCAATTTGTGACTTAAAAAGTTGCAAAGAATAGCAGAATATGTGTTTGGGGATAAAAGAAATGGAACCTGTGTTAAAAATGCAGTATTTTTCTTTTCTACGTCTGTAAGTGCAATGCTTGGTCTTTAATTTGAGCCGCATGCTGGCACAGATGATTAATGGACTTCCTATGCACTCAGATAGGTTCTCAAAGGTGATTTAAAGGTATAATAATCCTTGACGATATTGCTCTGTGGTTTCAGGGCCATTAAAATAACACCAAAGGTGTCAGAGGAACATAAACAGTTCATTTAAAACAGATTGCTGGTGCAGCATGGGACGGGGCCCGAGACACTGGGGAGCTGTTGCAAAGGAGCCACTGAATGTTAGCACAGAGAAATACAAAACATTTAGTGTGGCTCACTTCTCAGATTTCCTGGCTAATCCAGGTGATACATGCAAATAAGTTCCAGAGCAGTTGACTACTTTACACCAACTACTCACTTTGGCTATGTGCACAACTAATACGAAATGACTGCTTAACTCAGTATCTTTAAACAAAAAGATGACTAAAACATTTTGCTTGTTAAAAAAGACAATTTTAGAAACTGTACACTCAAAAACTAAAAAAATGTTTATGTTAAAAGTTTTATGAAGGTCTACACTAAGAACAAGATAGCATTTGAACTGTCGCGGGAAAAACTGTAGAACCACAAGCTTTTAAAACAAATCTTTGGGCGCTGCGATTCAAAACTGAAAAATTTGAAAAAGGAAAATTTTGACTTGTTTTAACTTTAAGCTTAACCTTATGTAGCTATATGCGAGTCATTTAACAGTAATTAAAGCCTGGTGTGTGACCAAAACACAAGTTAATTATGGAAGACATATGTAAACTAGCTGCATGACATGAGAAGGAACCTCATGCTCTAATGCAGTGTTTTTCAACCACTGTGCCGCGGCACACTAGTGTGCCGTGGGTGATCGTCAAATGTGCCGTGGAAATTATCCAATTTCACCTAACAAATTAATTATCTGCAAATAATATGCCGTTTTCGAGTGTCTGTGCTGTAGAAGTGACTAGCGGCGTAATCATGCAATTTCCTTATCACTAGATGGCAATAGGTACATAGCATTGTACGTTAAAACAAGATAATTAGTGATAAGAATTAATATATATTTAATATATGCGACTATAGAGTATCATT
>CAEFZY010004600.1:0-73925 GCA_903066815.1 Brachyrhaphis roseni | reverse complement strand
TATCTTAGCCGCTATGATGCCTGACATGAGCTTCCAGGTTGTGGGGAGACAGGTTATTGGTCGGTAGTTAGATGGGATCGAGCCCTTTGATGGATCCTTCTGGATCAGGATTGTGCGCCCTTCAGTTAACCAGTTAACCTCCACCCGCCCGAGCCCGGGCGATTTGCATAATTTTTTTTAATGAAAAAACATAACTCCGCCAAAAACAATGCCAACATACCCATGCCATACCTCTTTAGAATCAGGACATCTAACAGAAAACGACTATCAACTCCATTTTAACTTCTCTATCCACCACAGACGCTCACAAGTAATAGTTTGTGATAAAAATTAAAAACATATATTTCTGCATCCTACCTTTAGAAGTCTTGATCGAAGCCCAAATATCATCCAATCCACTCGGGTGTGAGCTCAAAATGTCCATGACAGCTTGCAGGAAAATGTTATCCAGTTGTTTTTCCTTTAACTGTAAGCAGCACACTGTTATAATCCAACAAAGTCGTTTTTTTCTGACCACGAGGTGGNAGCAGCACGCTGTTATAATCCAACAAAGTCGTTTTTTTCTGATGGCAACGTGGCAAATCCCGGAGAACAAAGGCTACTTTCTTCGTTCTATAGAAATAGTGAGGGGACTTTGTTCGAACTACTTCAGTTCGATTTACTCACCAGGACTTCCGCTTTCAAACGCCACCATCAGAGCCTGTGTGCGGCTCCGATACCGTGTGGCAGACGCCGTAGAGTCAATCCAACGCTCCCAACCTCTGGAGACGTCACATCCGCGTTTTCCCTTCCGTAAACACTCCAGAATGACCGATCATTGGCCAACTTGTTGTTATCGGTTAGCCAATGAGGTGACGTTTCCATCAAAATACAGGAAGTCGGGGTTTGGGAAGAAATCCGCCCGCAGGCAGCGTGCGTAGTCAAGATATTGGCCAGGAGTGCCATGCACTCGCACGCACGCGCGTCGAGTGGGTTCTATTGCGCAAACCTCTCGTTTGTTTTTCGAAAAAGTGTTTGAATAGATGGAAATTTGTGATCACATTGTGAAAATGTGGTTTTTATCTTCAAATTTTGTGCCGAATTGACTTATAATGTATAAAAATGCTCACAGTTTCACTATACTTTTGACTAGAGGTTTGAAGTTGCACACAGTTATTGCTTAGAACATGAAGAACAAGTGTAGAGAGTTTGAAAGCTCTAACATATTATATGCCAAAAATACCGGCTGTCAAATTTGCTTGTTTTTTTCCGAGGAAAAAAATCTGAATTTTTGGACATGTTTGAAGACTCATAACTCAAGTTGTGAACCACCTACAGAGTTCATACACATATCTCCAGAAACTAGAAGAAAAGAGCTTTCAAATGAGACCAAGTATACTATTTTTGTGACCATTGGCATTTCGGAATGTAAAACAATTGTGCATAAGCTTCTGGCGGCTTCTGGCGGGTGAAGGTTAACAGGCTAGAGTGCTGTCTGAGTAGCTGTGAGCCTTTCTGAAGATTGCTTTGAGGAAGTTGTTGTTAGTGCCGCCATTACTCAGAATTATTTTTGTTAAAAGGACAATAGCTGCTTAAGAAAAGTTGGATGATTTTAAATAATATTGTAACCAAGCTGAAATGTTGACCTGATAGTCTTGGTCTGGTATTTTAAAGAATCCCAGGTCTTGTGAGAATAAAAAGTGGGACCCACATGGCTCCTACATGCATTGTTCAGTTTGAACAGATTTACCCTCAATCCATTTAAAAACTAAGCTCCTACAAGGAATATTCAACTGATTTTGCAAACTTGCTGTATATTTAGTCCTTCCTAATCAGTCCCATATAAGAAGGTCGTTCTGTAAACATCTCGGCTGAGTTACAGGCATTGCTTATTACTGTTTTTCTTAGTTTCATAGGAGAACAGAGACCATATCCACTGTTTGAAGTCTAACTACATCAGTTGCAGGCGACATTTTCACTCTTTTCATCTTTGCGATGGGTGTATTTGTGTGTGTGTGAGTAAAGCTGCACTGTTATTGTGTTGTGATTGCGATATTCTGCATTCAGGAAATTTTAATAGAGATTACCTGTTTCAAAATGTGAACTACAAAAGGAACGTGCCACACGAGCTTTGGGGAGACTCAAAACAATCATCCTAAATGTCAAATGTGTACTGTCACTTTTTTTTTTTTTTTTTTTACCCCGTTCTCTTTTTTCCATTTCTATTCGTTTCTTCTCCAATCTTCACCCGAGTCTGAGCCTCTCCCATCCTTTGACAGTCTGCCTCTCCCAGTTCGAAGTGTCCCTGTACCCAAGGGCACACGCAGAGCCAGATAAGGAGACCAATTACATTGAAGCTGTTGTTATGTAATTCATTATCCTGCTTCTTCTGGATTGGCTCACTGTGATGGACTGTGGAGAGGAGGAGCAGGGCCAGGCATTTGGCAATTTACAAATGCTATATTGAGTAAGAAAGATGCACACCAAGTAAATAACTCTCGCATGAGCCAAGAGGTCAGAAGGTTGTAAAAATGTGGATTTCTCCTGTTCTTCCGTGAACCGTATCCACTGAACCACATCTACATCGTTGTAAATTAAGTTATTTATTGCGTAGACCGACCCCCTTTTTCTGTCTGGTTTTCGGACTGTCATTTTTTAAAATGCCCATCATTTTGCCTTTTCTTCCTCACCAGGACACAAGTTTTGTTTGTGGAGCATTTTGTATGAGGAAAAAAAAAAGTACAAATATTTAGGCAAGAACATGCAAAAAAAATCACATAAAGAACAACAATCAAACATAAAAAGAGAAATTGCTGCAGTTAATAATAATAAAAATGTATTAAAATCTTGCTAATAGAACCAAAACATCATGCCCTTATGTAAACAGCTGGACACCATACAGATTTTATTTATTAAAAAAAGAATGTAATGTATCATTTTCCTGCTGGTTAAAACTAATTTGACTGGTATTCACTGGTTATAAATACTTTTGAAAGGTCCTGTGCATGTTGGCTGCATTAAATTATAGGAAGAAAATAATATTTTAATGCCTATTACGTGAAGAAAGTTGACTTTCTCTGGGCATATGTGGCTTCACGGCAAAAACTATTAGACTCTTATAAGGTGATAAGCAGAGTGCTTTAAACTGAATAAAAACCAAGGACAAAACAATGACACAGGGGAGATCTCAGAGATATTTTTGGGGAACAAATAAGAAACAATAAGGTATACTGTACTATTTTATTCCTCCACATTGTTGTGTTACATAATGCCTGAAAGAAGAATTTGTTTTTATATAATAACCGAGGACATATTCAACTCCATACATAACCCTTAGTTTACATTCAGCTCATTGAAGGAACAGAACTTATTATGAAATATTCAGCTTCTGAGCAAACAAACAAAACAAAAATCAGAATTAATCTAATTCCCAATTCGTGTAGACATACTGCTGGTATTTTGTGTATATAGGTGGCGCACTGTACATGTCATTTAAATGAAAATGTGACTTGGTAGACAAGTTGTTGTATAGACAGCATATCATCACTCAGATCTAAAGCTGATACGTCCATTACAGATGCTTCTGGAAGTGGGACTTGGCACATTTGCCACCTAAATGTTATCAGGCTAAAAAGACCGTATATGAGATTTTAAAGCTGAAGTATGTAACTTTTATCAACGTATTTGTTAACACTGTCGCCATGTTGTATGGTGACATCTGAGCTGTCTAATGCTCAGATTAGCATTAGACAGCTAATCTGAGGGAAAACAATTTCCTTTTCCTTCTCCCAGTGTTCCTATTGCCATCTGCAGAAATGCATTGCTTCTGGTGAGATATAACCAATCAGAGCCAGGAGGACGGTCTCAGCGCCGTCAATCATACTTGTGTATGCCCTACTCCATGTGCTAATGGCGGAGAAACCACTTACCATTACAGAAAAACCGTTTCCCCACCGTCATCAGTGGCTACGCTAACTAGCCTGAGCATTAAGGAAAGGATCTGCTGACAGGGAGAAGCTGAATTCTGATTGGTTGTTTCCGGCCTAAGCAGTGTATTACTGCAGATCTTTGTAGGACCACAGGAGGAAGCGGGGGAGCTCGTTTTTGTTTTTTCACATATTTGTCTGTATTATACTGTCACCACATAGTGACAGTTTTAACGGATATGTAAAATACATCATTCGGAAAAGTTAGATATCGGAGAGTTAAAGTAGTTTGTTTACATGCGTCCATGTCTTCTAATGCAGTCTAGTTTCTGTCGCTTAGTCGATTCTTGCGTTGCAATTTGGAAAAATTGCACAGCGAATGGATTTTAGAAGATGCTATGATCCAGCTGTCCAGGAATCAAATCTGAACTGTGTTTGACCCACCTGAATACATCCATACGATGATCTATAGGACTTTCCTTTATATAGCTGTTTTAGTCATCTTTGTTGTGGCTGTTGAGTTCTTGCTTTCGTTTCCCCCTGAACTCTGTGTTTCCCTTGTGCGTTCGTGTTGCTTGCTTTCTCATTAGGTCCACTGAGTTGTCGCTTGCTTCTTTCTTCCTAACAGGTGCAGCACAGTCAGTCAATTAGACTTAACCACTCATTGTTCCAGTTATCAGCTTTACCAGCATGTCTGCTTCTGATTCTCCTGGTTCTCTTCGTGTTCTTTCCCAGTTTGCTTCTTGTGGGATTCTCATCAGCATATTGTTACCTTGCTTCATTTCTGTATTATTATTCATTAAAATCTTGTCTCTCACCTATGTTTGGGCGCTTAACAACCGCTGTTCATGACGACTGGATTTTTTTCATGCTGAGCAACCATCAGCTCGAAAGACAGGATGCAAAGTGCATGCTCCCTCTTTCAACAGAGAACTAGTTATTCAGTCTCTTCTGCAACCACTGGTCATAACGTTGTGGCTAGCTGGATTGCAAGTGTCCATTGTCAAAGCTTAACACTAAATGCATTTTCACAAAAGCATATTCTTACAAAAGTTAATCAAATATAAATGTAAAGTGGTGATTAGGCAAATACACACTGGCATTTTTCACTTTAATGCACACCATTAAAAAGACAGGCAGTGCCTATAAGCATACACACACACACTTTCTCACACACACTCTCACAGACATTTATGGCCATATAAAATTTAACATCACTGTAATACGACTCTGCATCCATCTCGCTCCGCCGTTCACTCCAGACAGCCATATTTAAATCTAACAAGCTTCCCTGAGACCCAACTCCTGGCTCCACCGAGGTTGTGCAAGATTTAATCTCCCCTAACACAGATCGCTGACTTACAGCGATCAGCTAATAACTCTGCCAGCTCTCTCATTAACCGCTCTCAATAACTCTGGTCAGGTGCCCATGGAGTCAGGGGCTCGGCCCAGACACGTGTGTTCCCGCGTGTCCACATGTATTTACAAACCGCACGCTCGGGGAGGCATATTTACTATCCAGGCTAAATACTGTCAGGCGACATTTAAGACCGAACAAAATGAAAGTGCTCGGTTCCAAAACTCCTTTAATCTAGAAATCACCTGATTTCATTGTCGCCAAAGCAGGCGGCGGCACGAATTTGCATAGTATGCAAACAAGCATACCTGCTTGTAATCAGCTTCCTGTAAGTCACAACTAAGACACCACTTCCTTCTTGATGCTACAACGCAGACTCATGAGGCATGAACCGTAATCCCCTGTTCTGCAATTTCAAATAGGCTCTTTGGTTCAGATCAGACAGCACATCTGAGTGGGGAAGAGTCATTAAAATCTAACTCAGAGCCACAAAACTAAGGAAAGGAACATTTTTTTTATTTATTTTTTTTGTACAGTTAATTATCTCTGCAATCTGCTGTCCAGCCCTTGGGATATGTCTTGTGGAAATTTAATAAAATAAGAAGAGTGAGGATATGAGTAATGCCAGATATGTTTGTAGCCAAGCGGGGGGGGGGGAGTTGCAACATCTACAACTGCCAAGCAAATATTTGTTGTGTTCTTAACTAATATTTCTTAGTAATTACAGCTGAAGAAGTGTGAGAAAGAAAAAAAAAACATTTTCTGTTCATACAAGGAATTTCTTCATTCAGGGTATTTAAGCTATTTTTGACCTTGTTGTTTCAGTGTGTGTTAGCAAATGAAAAAGCTGTCATCTGATGCCCACGAAAAAAATCTGCTACAAGTAAAAGTTTTAGAATTTCCAACCTCAGAGTCGCCAACTCTCACTGGTCTGACAAGAGTATCTCTCTCAATTTACCCAGAAAAATCTCACTGCAAACAGGAAAAGTGTTTGCAAAAGACAAGGATGTTGATTACCATCTTTGAATGGTCACACTAACTTTGGATTTTTTAAATTTCTCTGTTTATTTTTGTTCATTTTAAAAAAAAAAAATCTTGAGAAACATGATCCTGCCAGCCTTGTTTGTGTGTTGGGTCCTTGACAGCGCAACAACATGAGATTTTGTTGTTTCCAAAAACTTTCTTAAAAAAACCAACAAATTTGTATGTGGTTCTGTAACAATGTCCATGGAAAAAAAAGGAAAAGATAAGGTGGTGCGTATATAATTTTCATTGTGGCATTATGATGCTATAAGTCGTGTACTGGTCACCATCTCCTAAAGTAGATGTGACGTTTTAAGAATTTCTCTTCTCTGTAAAAAAACCCCAAAACTTTTAATTTGAAAAAAAAAAATATATTGATTTTTGTTTTGTTTTGTTTTTAGCACAGTAGTAGTTTGGAAAGAAATTCATCACCAAGTCATTTTTGTCCAAAAAGTATTTTAGGCAACAATGTAAAAAAAGACTTAGGCTATTATTTTAGAATGGTGAGCATTTTAAAACTTCCTGAAATCTTTGGTAAATTTATGAATAAGAATGCGCTCATGTTTACATCAACCTCTTAAAAAATATACTCCTGGGTGAAGTCTTTGACTTGGTAAGCAGATAAAAGTGTCCACATGTATCCAGGCTCCTGACAGCTCTTTGTAGTCGACTCTATTGCTTGCACTCACTGTTTTATTGGCTGGATAGTCTGTATATCATCGGCTTAGCATAAACAGTCTAAGGTTTTCATAGCACCGGTTGCATGGGGAACTTTAAATGCGGAATGGATAATCCTGTGCTGGCAGTGATTTTTATCTCTGAGCCCTGTGAAATTTTCAAATTCTTAGCGATGAATTATGTAGCAGCTTGAAATGAAAAATGTGCCTGGACTATAAACATGAACCTGTTACAGGCATGGCGAACTTTTCTACCACTCTGAAAACCAGCCACTGAAAAAAAGACAAATCTTCCATAATATTCCCATCAGTCCAAGGACTGACAGGACCCTTGTCATTCACTCAGACTACAACACTTTAATGTTCTAAATGATTTTATATCTTGGGTGTAATGAACCGATGTGTCAGATGCATATCTGCCAATCTCGGTTCTTCAGGAGAAGTGTCTGGCAGGGGGCCATGTTGGTAATCTTTATAGCAATTTTAATAACTCTCATTATGCCGCCGTTCCACTGCTTTTCACAGTGATTCAGAACCTGCTGACAGCAGCAGCTGGCTCGCAGGCAGCAACTGGCAGACTCATTATTTCACAATCTAGATCTTTTATTTACCTTCAGTTGCCATTCACAAGCTCTGTGGGAACTAATGGGAATGTTTTTATCATTCAAGCAAAATGAAGAACAAGAATGAATTGGGACAGCAGTAAAGTGCCCTGACCGCAATTTGCAAATCCCTGCGTCATGTCCTCAGATGGTTGGGTTAAAATTACTATTATTATTATTATTATTTTTTTTGCCACTTTCACATGTTAAAAAATACTGTTGTGTTTAGCTTTTGGAAATTAAAAACTCTGAGACATTCTTACTCTTATATGTTATACGACAATATGAGCATGACAGGAACATTTGGACAAACTTATAGTTGTGTTTAGTCAATAGAGCATTCTTACAATTAAATAAACCACAAATAGGCGCAGTTAGTTTAAAGATGTTCCCCACTTTCATATTATATAAGATTTAAAATTTATGGCATTCTTTTATATAAAATATATGCATTTATTGTTAGTTTAGTCATTTAATAGCCAGTGAATGCTGAACAAAGAACTGAAAATGAATTAGTGTGTTTTTTTCAATCAAACTCAAGAGTTGCCATGGTTCTTAATACCGTACCAAATCTGACAGTACTTATTATTGCTCAGTTGGTTTCTGTTCAATTGAGCCAATTGAGTTCTAGAAACCAATTGGGACAATTGATTTCCAATTGATTAGAAACCGATTAGCCAATGAATTGACCAGAACACATCCCTTAGTCCTAGAGATTTGTTAGGACTAAGTATTATGGGTAGTGGTAGATCTTGCCAATGACATCACCATGGAAACATGGGTCGTCTCAGGCTGTAGAGATTGTTCTCCGTCCTGAAGCCTAACTAGCGTCTTGACACTCTTCTCCTAACTCTCCAACACAGATTTCAAAGAAATGTGTTAAGTTACATTTTTCTATTAGCTTTTGAACAGTCATGAGATGGAAAGTGTCTCAGATTCAACGTTAGACTTTTGTAGATCTATCCAACTTCTCCTCGACAGATGAATCTTTCCTGTCTCTTGCCTTTTCTCATTTTTCCACACCATCACAGCAGCCAGCTGGGGAACCTGCATCAAACAGCGGGGCATCCTCTCCCCGTAGACAAGACGTGCAAATTAGCAATGAAAAACATGTTTATGGTGCGGCTGACATGGCTGCTTGTCTTCCACAACATTCCTGCCAACCCTAGTGTTGGGAGGTCAGCCACATTGCCCATGTCAAGAACTGTCAGTAGCTCCAGTAACAATAACAACCCTGCCATTTCGTAAAGAAAAAAAATATAAATGCTTTCTATGTAACTGTCTATGACAGTTATACTGGATTAGCTTAGCATAAGAGTAATTCAGGCCATGCTTCACCATAAACTCAAAGTTTCTGGCCTTTTAGAGTTATACCCTTCGTCCAAGTTGGAAAGTAATACCAAACACTGTGAACTGAAAACAGTGACACTGCATTGCAGAATAAGTTTGATGTTAAATTAGAATCAGAATCAGCTTTATTGGGCCAAGTTTGTCTGCAAAAGAAACAGAATCTGATGTCAGTATCAAAAGCTCACTGTGTACACACATTTGGTAAAAATGTCTAAACTTTAGAGTGAGCAAAATGAAAGATAAAAATATTAATGTGTGCTTATATGTGTCATAATATGATACAGAGCATAGAAGGCAGCTGAAGGGTGGATATGTGGGTGCATTTGGAGAACAGTTGCCAATTTCGGCAGAAGTCTCTAAGCAACCCATTTCTGTGTAATCTGAGAAATGTGTTGATCAGCAGAATATCACATAAATAGAGATAGAGTTCAAGTTTTCTTGTATTTGAAGCAGTGGATGTATGTAGAAAGCTTGCACAAGGACTATGACACACAACTCAATCACACACAAGAGAAACACCTGCCCTTTGCTGCTCTTGGGCTTCTCATGAGTCCAACAGCTTTGAAGCTCTATGTAATAAACACACACCTACATTCACACACACACATACACCCCCCCACACACATATGCAAATAATTGATCTGTTTCAAGGACAGAGCAAACACGCTCCGATTCCATCAAAGTGACCTGTCTACTTTGGTTGCAAATGCATTCTTGATTTAATAAAGTCAATTATGCGTTTAGGATACCATCTTGAGCAATGCTTCATGTTGAGCAAAACTACCCTGGCATATTGAGGCAACTGGCTTCTCCATATGGTTTCCCTGAATCGCCATTGACACATGAGAAAAAGATACAAAAAAACCCTCTTCCCTCTACACACACACACACACACCCTTTTGTTTCTGCTGTCCCAACATACATGCTTTGAAAGCATGACTTATGTGATGTGAAAGGACAAAAATGCAATAGGGGAGTTCATGGTTATGTTTTGACTATTAAATTATGATCTGACAGTTTCAGACTTGCTTATAATGTGAACAAAGGCAAGTATCCCAAACCTTTTTCAATGATGAAAAGATTAAATAGAAACCATCCGGTTTGATATTAACTTATGAACTTTTAACTTTTTTTTTTCTCTTGCAAGTTTTTCACATTTCAAACTCCAACATTTCTAAGATATTTGTTTTTTCTAGAAACATTTTTAGATTTATTTTTTCTGAGTTTCTGGCGGCAACTTACTCCTGTTTTTCTATCTACCCATAGTACTCAGTACGGAGCTACTACTGCCTGTTATAGTGAAAGGTTTCCAAAGAGTTGCAATGTCCTTCAGCAACCACCAGGGGGTTGGTCGCTAGGGTCGACTGCAGCCCAATGATCCACATTCTTCCTTCTCTGTTGCTTTGCATGTTATATCCGGCTCTGTGCCTCTGCTATTTGGATTTTTCTCTTATTTCTGTGCACAAATAAGTACTGGGGAAAAAAAGTGCCCTGGATGAATAATACAAAACCGAAAATATGCACCATAAAATTGGTCCTTGGAAGTCCTAATTATTAGAATTAGAATACATAATAGCCCTTCGGGGAAAATACATAAGCATTTAGGCTACGAGGCAAAAGGCCTTTAGTTGTTTGCTGTGTAATTAAGGACGACACAGCTCCTGCAGCTAAATGACTCTCCTCCTCCACTTCCTCTCTTCCTCTCCTCATGTCGGCAGCAGTGCTCAGTGTAATCTCCGGCCTTAATAAACACATGCGCACGTGCAGATCCATGCGTACACACACGCGCGTGTATTTTCAGTGAAATCCCTTTAGCTGGAAGAGCACGCCGTGTTAGCATTGGAGGCCCTCATCACGAAGCTCCAGCAGCTAAATATAGAAGTCATCATATTCGGCTTTCAGGGCCCTCCTCCACCTCCCCTTTCATATATTTTCGCTTCTCCTCTTCTTCTTCTTCTTTTCTGTATTAACCGCACCAGCGGTTTTCTTTTCCTAAAGTGCTTTCCAGCCAGACAGCCCATCCTCACTGCCGTCCTTGAAAAGGTCGCTCACATGTTTCATTCTTCTCCATTTTGTCTGTCTCCAGCCGGTGGGGGTGCGGCGGAAAGGAGAGGGGCACAACGGGGAATAAAAAAGATGGAGAGAGAGAGAAAGAGACAGAACCCCCCCCTGATTGAGAATAATTAAAAGCAGCAGGTTGTCACACCCTGCCAGTACTGATGACACGACAAAATTAGTGCGCGTTAAAGACAGTAAGAGGAGTAGAGCGGGACAGTGGAAGCATGTGGAGGGAGACCGCAACCCGAAACCTGCTTTGACAAATTGATGTTGAGGAGAGCCTGAGATCCCTGGCGTCTCACTACCCTCCATATCACTTGCCTCATTATACACCGAGTGACCTCATTTTTATTATTACCATTATTATTATTTTGCCACAGAAACGGGTGATCCACGGCGCCGGGGCCCCAGGATCCTATTAAAAGCGACATGCTCTGTTTTGAAGGCCACTCGGAGACTGATACCGCTCCGCTTGATTCACGGCTGTTAATGCACCAACTGGTGATGCACAATAGCTCGTAGTCGTGTGCGTTGGTGTTGTTAATGTCTTACTACAGGGTCTCTGATTCGCCATCTGGACTGGCTGATAGAAGAAATTAAAGCGCTACAGTGGCTCTCAGAAGCTGTGAATTGCTTTCATGATGTAAAAAAAAGAATATATCTGAATTTTTAAAAAAAATTCACCTGTTTAATGTTACATATATAATATCCAATTCAACAGAGAAAAACCAAATATGCTCAAAGGAACGACATAAAACCTAAAAAAAGGTGCACAACTGTACCTATCAGCTAATAATTTAATAAACCACCTTTTGGTAGTTTGCAACCTCCTCCATGTTGACTTGGTATTGTTTGCTTTATAAAAATTTCCTCCAGTCTGTCAGACTGGGAGAGTGTTTCATGTCCAGAGCTTCAGGCGACCTCACAGACTCTGTCAGATTTACACCTGAACTCTGGCAAGGCCATTTTAAAATTTTTATTTTCGTTTGGTGGAATAGTTCAATGTGCTCTTGGACTGGAAATGATGATGATGAAGATGATGATGATCAAATTTCCTCTTATGGTTTCTTGCAGACCCAAATATTTTCAGTCAAAAATTGAGTGGTATTATTTACACTTCTTCTTTGTAATTTTTATAAATACGGAATACTAAAAGTGATTAAATTAGCTATGATCACGTCCAACATCAAAAAACCAAAAAAAGTCCAGTTCCATATGAACGGCATGATGTGACTACTACCATATTTTTCTGTAGGTATTTAATGTTTGTGAAAAATAATTTAAGGATCAGAACAAAATTTTCCACAGTAAGAAATATTTACTATATATATATTATGATTAAACAATTAATCCAAACAAGAACAGCATATTCAGTACATGAAGGAGCTTGCAAACAAAATCAGAACTATCTAGTCCATTGCAAGATTAAAACAAATCTCCATTTTTAAACACATGTATCTAGTTTTCTTCATTCTCACTGCCATGCTTGGCATCGTTTCTTGTCCAATAATGTTTTTGTAACCTGAGTATGCTTTTATGTTGTAGCTGCATAAACTCCATGCGGATATTTTGCAGGTGCTATCCCGGTTAGAAGTACATGCGTTACGGAGCAGCTTTATGTTCTTAGTTTTGTTGTTGTTCTGCTAAACAGAGGAAGCAGCCAAAAGGTCTTAAGTCCTTGAGCTTACGATTTCTGCTGTAGAAAATGTTCCTGTCTTTCAAACTTCATCTGTATTGCCGACGTACAGAGAACACGAGACAATGTTTGTAAATGTGGAACATGGCCAGTGTGAGTCGTGCATTTCTGCAGCTCTTTCTCGGTTACTGCAAGGCTCTGAGCAGCTTTCATGACCAGATAGATCTTTAAGCTGTGGATTTGTTCCACTCCCCTCCTGACTGATTGCTTTATGCAATGTGATGATGATTATTATCCTTTACAACCTCTTCACAAACGATTGATTGAGCTAGTGAACACAAATGAGCAGATGTCAAGATAATCCCACAAGGACAGCTGAAAATTGTTTGCAAGTAATCAGATTGTCTGTAATTAATGTTAGGTGCATGTCCCAAAAGGCAGAACTCTGAAACTGAATTAAAAGTTGCTGTGACAAGGGAGTGTACACATGTGTAAAGAGGATACTGGAGTTTTGTTTTATTTATTTATTTTCCTCTAACATATTTTGCTTGCCTTTCATTTAAATAATGCAGTATATGCATCACATTAAAAAGTTCTCAATATATTCATATTGGAGGAAAATCTCTGTGTTTTAACAGGGGTGAGTTGAATAATATTATATTTAGCATGATGAGCATGGAAACACCGAAAGTTATTTAACCATTTAGCTGTGTTTGCTTAAATACAAAATCTTTACAAATTGGAAGAAACTCAAAAAATGACGTAAGTCTATTTAACTGGAAAACATCTTAGAATTTCCCAGCTATGGTTCATCTTGGCCTGCGCAGCTGGAAAAGGGGCATTATTGGCTAAGTGGGGTTGAATCCTGCCAGCCTTGTACCTTCTAATTAAATCTATGTACAGATGTCACGCAATCCTAATTTGCAGACAATCATTTCAAACAGTGGGCGGGGAATACATTACTCCTCTAGCTAATTTTTTAGAAGTAAGGAGAGATCTTTAATCCATATGTTTATTCATCATTGTGCATAAAAGGGATTTAACTGCATGCCTTGTAGTGTGGTTTATGCCTGAGTGCTCAAAGCGACTTTTAGAAAATTTAGAAGAAGTTTTATTGCACTTGAATCTCATTGTCCAGTTTCTACCTCCGTTTTGTCCCTTGTGTGTCCAATAGACTTTTATGAGGATTTATCTTCCTTCAGGATGTCTTTATAACTTTTACATTCAAACTGAACTTGGAGTAGGCCATTTTGGTCTGAAGTATGACAGTGTGTCATTGAAACAAGTCAGAGGTAACACTTTTAATTTCCAGACGTTACTGCGTGTCATTGTAAATGATCCAATTGGTTTTCAGCCACAGGAGTTGATCAAAGCCTGATTTCTATCTTCTCTGATATTTATGTAATTCTTAATATAAAAGGTATTTATTTAATCAAGTCTTTCTCAGTATGGCCTGAATGGAGTCAATATGTGACTTGAATGCATGTTCTTTTGATGTAATGATAATCTTTTAAACTGATGATCTGGACATATTGACACATTCAGTCTCATTATTGTGAAGTCTGTCTCGTGGTTTTAATCTTTTTAAAGACATTTTATGGTTTTATTATCAGTTTCCATTTGTGTCCATGTTACTATTGTTGTTCGGGGAGAATTAACTACCTGGGTACTCCATCCATCAATCAATCAATCAAATTTTATTTGTATAGCACATTTCAGCAGCAAGGCATTTCAAAGTGCTTTACATCATATCAAAAACAGAAACATAATGCAACATAGAATCAACAGTAAAAACAATAAAAACAACAATAAAAACACGACATTTAGTCAAGTTCCACCAATAAATTTATAATTGAGAATGTTTCAAATAAAATCCTAAACAGGTTTGGTTTTTTGTCAAATTTGCATCTAGAGAAGGTTTACCGATTACACTCTTATTGTGTTACATGGAACAAAATACCTATTGCTATTTTTATTCCCACTCATATGCTGTCATGACATCCATGACAGCATATGACAACTAGACATTTATTGGCGTTTTTGATTTGTTGAATTTCAAATTCGACTCAGAAAGAAAGCTTTTTAACAGTCCATTAAAGATCCTTAAATTATTTTTCACAAACATTAAATACCTACAGAAAACAAATGTGAACATTAATAGGCCATAAATCATTTTGGGCAATGATGCTAAGAGACGTAGTCCTGACAGAAAACCTCAAAACACATGCAAAGAGAGTCAGTTAGACTTCATAATTAACATTATTAACAGCAGAAATTCAAATATACGAAAGAAAATATTTTTTATTAAAGATTTGCAGTTGCATGTTGCAAAATGGTGCCGTACAACTGCTGCTGCTGAGACGCAGCTTGTTCCGACACTACAATGATGAAACCAAAAGGTGTGATCCAGCGAGAAATTGGTATTTATTTCTGAACTACACCTTTAGAATGACTTTATTCAGCTATGTTCTACTACTGTGTAAGAACCACACTAATTGTGGGACATAGTGCTGTGAAAACATGTTTCCTCTCACAGATTTCAGTTTTTTGTCACACTTAAATATTTCTTGCTGTCAAACAACTTCATGTAAGACAAAAGTAACCTTGCAGAATTCAAAAAGCTGTTTTTAAATGATGGTTTCATTTATAAAGGGGGAAAAAAGCTGCCCAGACCCCGCCCTGTTGTTCAATCCGTCATTAACCGTGATTAGCCTCAGACTTTTTCAAAAACTGATTTCAAATTCCCTCGACCTCATTCATCCCTTATGATTGCCAGAGACAAGAAATCATGAAATCACATAAATAATACCTGTATGGCAAAATGAAGTAGCAGAAAATATCACAAAAATTACATCTTTGCCACTGGATTAACACATACAGAAAAAAGTAAATAGCATTCAAATTATTTTAAATCAATTGATGAATTATTGCTGCTGCTAAACCAGAACATGGATTATTACAGTTATATTAATTTTAAAACATTTATTTTTCATTTTGATTTAGTAATTTTCAAGTGCTTTTTGATTAGAATAGCATCTATTTTTATCATTTTGGTTTTTATAGAACAAGCGAATGCTAGCTAGTTCATATGTCCGGCTATCTGCTAGAGTAGCTAGCCTCCAGTCCGTTTCTTGACAAATAGCAAGCTAGCTAAAGGTTTTAAAAATGTTATTGTTTCTTTTTGTTTGTAAAACTCTTCTGATGCTTTCTAGCATCTCATAAAAATGACTTTAAACTATACCAAAGATAAAGTCATGTCAGTAAGCTCTATACCTAAAGTTAGCAAAACAGTCATGCTAAATGGGGCATAAACCGGTTTTAAAACCGGTTTGGTTTTGATTTACTAGTCTTCCCCAACAGCTCTGTTTGTGCAGGAAGCAACCTGACAGACAGCTGTAACCCTTTGGGGAGGAACAGTTATTTCAGCTGAAGGGACGCCACATCTACATTTCTCTGCTGCCAGCGCAACCTGTTCTGCGTTAACATTTAAGCTGTTACCCACCTGCAGGCCAAGAGAAGGACACAATCATCATTGTGTGATGACAAATAAAGAACAACTTCCATTGTATCATTAGTCTCACAGAAAGGGAAAAAAAAATAGAATAGCGATAACTATTTTAGAGAACTGTTCAGAAGGAAAAACCTGGGGCGCTCATGAAAAACCTGCCAATTCAACGCTTAGAAATGTGATATCATGTTACAATGAGAAGTCAGTCCCTCGAAGGCATCATGCATTTCGCTCTTACGTTCTGTGACCAGTCTGTCTTTTACACAATCGCTCCCAGCGGACATTTGATGTCGGAGCAGCATGTACCCATCAAATTGCCGATACCCCACCCATCGCTGCAGCCTCTCTCTTTTAGAGAGTGGATCACAGTGCTGGGCCTCCCTCGTCTGTGGAGGCCTGCTCTAGTGTGTAAATACTGACCGGTGTGTCATCTGCCGTCTTGTGAGCCCTGTTTTACTTAAGATGTAGAGACACAATATCCTTTACAGCATTTTGTACGTAATGTGGAAGGCAGCAGCTGGCGCACGCAGTGATGCGTATCGCGTTAATATGAAAACAGAATCTGCTTTTCAGAGATTTCATAGATGCTGTGGGTGTTTCACTGGCCTGGCTCTCAGTCGTACAAAGCCAAAGCCTACTGGTACATCTGTGGGCAAACAAGTGAACTAACTGCAGTTATAATTGAAAAACCAACAAATTCACAATGCCTTGAAAACTGCTCAAAGCCAGTGAATGTTTTTGCATCCAAAACATTTTTTCTTTCTTAGGATTTTATGGAGCTAAAACAGTCTCATTATTCACAGATGCACAAGATGAGATCCACAAACGCTCAAGATGCACAAATGCACAGAACGAGATTCATGTTATGAAATGAGGTACACGAGGGTGAAATTAAAAGTACACGTTACATGAGATATAGTCAGAATTCAGTCGTGGCGCTAGCGGTCATCATCTGTCAGCGAGGAGACGTCGACATCTTATTCAGGCATAATCTGCGATTTTACAGAACAGTAATGGATTTAATACATCTGAATGACACACAGCTTTTATGTACTGTGCGATGCTCTGAGATATTTCGTTGATCACGTGACTCTAAACTTTTTTTTCACATCACACGAGTCACGAAAAAGATGACAGGAAGTAGATGGGGATGACAGTTTGTTTAAAACTGTCATAGAATTGCATAAATAGCAATAAAATGCATTGTAGCTTATTTAAAGAGACACAGCAGTATGAATACTTTTTGCAAGGCATTGTAACTTACTTTAGATAATCAGTTTACCTGTGTCAGTTTTTCTTTGGTATCCGATCTCACACAGTGCAAAAGAGGAGGAGCTCATTGAGGAATACTTTTGCTAGCTTTGCATCCCTGCCTTTAATAACTTCCAGCTCCATCAAAAAGCAACACAGCCCTTGTGTTGCCGTCTGAATTGCAGCAATTCATTTAGCAGGCAAGGGAAGATAATGTTTAATCTGTAAATGAAAAGATGGTAATCTGTTATTTATGCTGATGACTGGCAGTCCCAGCTGGATCTGCTTTCCTATTCATAGAGTTGAAACGGAGCCTCTTTGCCTCAGCCTGTGCCCCAGGCCATTAAGGGTCTGATTTACACAAGCAATTGGTGTGTCGGGGTGCATTGGCTGTAGGTGCACCAGTATGCATGGGCACGCATTGGAGACAAGACATCAGAAAGCAGGATGTTCAGACCATAACCTAGTGCCTGTGTGGGTGTATAATGCAGGTGTGACTTCTAAAAGTATCTTACAGAAATTTAAATATTCATCACAATATGAATATTTAGATTTGGAGCACCAAAAGGGAAGACTGAAAAAACATTGGATATGCATGTTCTATATTTAATGTTAAGTTTACCAATCTGATATTTACCCTCCTGCGGTCTTAGCATGACATTCAGGGGGGGAAAAGGAAGGGGTGAACCATCAGAGCATCAGTTCCTGAAACAACACACACACAAAAACTCAGAAAAGCACATGCAGGGTCAGTGTTTGTAGGGTCCAAATGACCGCCTAACTTTTGCGGGTTATACGGTTCATGTTTCAGAAAAGGTAAGTGAACACACAGTAGCCAAACTGCTACCATACTGTAGTTTTAAGTTTCACAGCAGTTTGTCTTTTCACCACTTTGTAGCTCAATTTGTACCCATGTGTTGGCATCTTTACCCACGCTACACGCGTTTCAGTCCAAATTGGTTTTTATTCATTAAGGTACCAAAAGTGAGGTCTTAAATTTAGCCTGGTTCTCTGTGTTTAATTGCTACCTTATTAAATAATGAATCACCCTTGATGAGCCACAAATTCTGGTTCAATTTCACAAGTCTGAAGAATCAATAAGCCTCTAAAATAGAATCTGTATCACAGGAAGTAGGTGAAATAACAGATGAAATCTTTTTTCGGAGGAGATATGGGGGGGTAATTGTTTTATTTTCTGTTTGTAGGTGGAATTTCTTCAATTTATTGAGTTTAAATTAATCTGGTGTTTAATCAGTTGCTGCAGTTTTTGTTAGATGGTGTTAGAGATGTCCAGAAATACATAGTATCCATTAGCAAACACTATATTACTGTGAAGAAATTCTCAATTTGAGTTAATGATGACAACATTTTTTTTTAAATCATTGGTTGTTAAAGTAAAATGGACACTTTTAGACCTTCTGCACACATTTGTCATTTTCTTTTTCCTAAAAAACGAAGAAACTCATACATTAGAGGTGGAGATAGTTGGTTTAATGTGTAAACAAAGGTATTTGTTGCCTCATGAGGTGATTGTGTCAGCAGTGCCGTTTCACATGTAATAAGCCTCCAAGAAAGAGCGCTTATACGATTTGGTTTCTAACTTAAAGCATGAGAGACATTTACTGCTCTCTGTAGACTTTTTCATGCATGGAGTAAAAGAAAGCAGTCATCTGCTATTAAATGCTTGTCTTCATCACATCTCAGGTGCCCTTAAGTGATTTCAAGAGAGACATTGCAGCCTGAAAGATGGATAATAGCAATTGTTGGACTTTTATTGTTGGTTAATAATAATATACTTTCACCACACTCCTCTGAAATCACTGCTGTAAAAGTACTATGCAGATCCTGCTATGAACATACTATGCCTTTCACATATTACCCAGTTTATTTTATTTTTGAACGAGAGATAAACACAAAGTAGAACAGGATGCTGAGGCAGACATTTGTATTCGGGCTGGCAAGAAGAGTGTTAATCAGATACGCAATCAATAGGCCTGTGGCAACTCGAGAGAAGCAGCTGAGATCCACAGCGCAGGTGGAGAAATCCGTTGATACAATATCTCCTAGTCCTACAGTCCACAGATCTAGTTTTTATGCGAGTGACTAGAAAAAAAAGCCAGTATTGAGTTGTAATTTACCACAAGCAATGTAGAGGACACAACAAACAGTTGGAAAAAGGTGCTTTGGTCAGATGAGACCAAAAATTTTATTTTACGCATTACATGCAAGCCTTGGTGTGGTTAATGCTGCAGGCTGGCAGCAGGGCGACCCGGGTTCGATTCCTGGCTCCGACCACACCACATTTCGTTGCTTGTACTTGTGACAGTGCAATGACAATACAGTTGAATTATTATTATTATTATTATTATTATTATAATACGGCACATCAATCTGAATCCACCATCACCATTGTAAAAGATGGTGGTTGCAGCATCATGGTCATGTTCTTCAGCATGACTGAGTCCTCTCAAAGAACTTAGAGGAGATGATTAGTGGAACTAAGCAGAGTGAACTTTAAAGGGACCTTTTATGCACATTTTGCATGTTTTTATGTTTCCACTTGGTTCTGAATGCTTCTATAAACATCTTAAAAAGCACTTAAAAAATACCACCCTGCCATTTTTTCACAGTAAGTAAATGGTTTTTGATGTCTACAAAACAAGCCGCTTCCAAAACCTCTCAAATGTTGAGTCCCAGTTGACATGCACATGTTACTTAGCAAACCAAGCAGCGCTCCAGCACGTTTGGTCAGCTGGTTTTGCTGCTGTGTGCGCTGTACAATGGCTGCTGGAAAAGACAAGTGTTTTGTTGACTATTTACCATCCAGAAACCACTTTCTGCAGTCTTGTTTGTTATACAAGAGGCTCCTTCTGCTTTTCAAAGAAATATTGTGTAATTGCAGATCTGTTTGCAGCCATTTTTTCATTTAAACATTGAGTTGGGGGAGGGGTCGTGGCCAGCAGCTTATTTGGATTTAAAATGACAAGAGACCCTAAAACAGCTCATTCTGAAAGGAGCTCAAAGTAGGCAGAACTGAACAAACTCTCATTGTCTAGGAATAATTTGGAGCGAAAAATGTAATTAACATATTCTGTATAGTGAATAGAGCTATCCTGACCTGTTTTTAGGAACCATAATAGGTCACCTTTAAAGAAGACTTGCATACAAAAAATTACAACAGTGTTAACATCACTAGGATTCACCATTTTTTACAGCAGAAAAGCAGTAAATCTGTGGGTTTATTTATTGTTCTTATGTTGTTTTCTATGTTTGATGTGGACAATTTACCAAAATAAAGTAATTGATTGATTGATTGAGAACCACACAACATATTTATCTATATACTGATAAATCACAACACAGCCACCCAAACAGACCAAGTACGGTTTCTGTTCTTTAAATGTCACGCCTCATGAGTTCAGTAAACATGCCGTGGTAATTCATCACCTTAAATTCCGACACTGTACCACCGAGACCGTCCACAGACACATACTCTCAGCCGTCCATTAAGCGGCATGTCGGATATCCAGCCATGAATTTAACCACTGATTATGGAGTGCTTCCGTTCTGGGGAAAGAGAGCTCCATTGATCGCTGTCTCACAACATAAAAGAGAGTATCGATGCCATACCCCATGAGGATGTGTGTGAGACATGCATACGAAGAACAATCACACACCACAGAGGAATCTGACCCCGGCTGGTCCCCGTAGTATTTGTTTCCTCCATTGGATGGAGTTGATTTCTGTTCCGTCAAACTTGGCATTACGCTGTAAGTACCCCGGGAGGCTTCTCCTCTTGTTAACAAGGAGAAGATGTTACAGCAAATATGCATTTAACAAGGATGAAATTCACCCCGCGTGCAAGCCTCCACTCTGTCAGACTCTTGCTCTCGGTTATCCAGATCACCTTCGCCTCCTCCATCATTCCGGATGATGATGTTTGGGTTAGCTGCTTCCTCTTCCTCGCTCTGCCACAGGACCAGTCACGGAAACCTGATCTGAATCCACCGGGCTAGTGAAAATAAGGAATATGATAATGACCAACATTCTGACCCACACCACCTCATTCAAATTCACTGCGATGATGGGATTGAATTTCCTCCATCCTGGGCTGTGAAATGTATTGAATACCCATACAGCCTTATCCAGGGAAAAACCCATGAGAAAAATCACTCGAATCAAAAGTAATTGCTTTAAAAGAACTCCGGTATGAAATTATTATGCCATAAGATCAAAATGATTTATCAGCCGGGCCCGTAACGGAGGTGTTGCAACATTCTTAAAAACAGATACATTTCCCAGATATATCTAGGGAATCTAAATCCATATTGAACACACCTGCAAGGTGCTCCGAAAGCATCAACCAAATTTATTAGTCTGTTGTAAGGCAAATAAATAAATAAATAAATATGCTAAGCATTGTGGCCACAAGCAAGGAGTGCGATTCACTTTTCATGTTCCGCGTCCCCAGTGGAACATTGGCTTATGAAGTGCTCCCCCATAAAATGTCTGCTGCTATGCTGTTCTGCCAGCCTGCAGGCAAAAACTGGGGAGATTATTTGATCTCCTCAGACTTCCAATGTCCTCCCCTACAGGACTGAAATAAACTTGGAAATGTGTTTTTAAGCTGAGCACAAATCATTACATAATGTGTTTGTTTTTGTCTTGATCTTCCGATATCTTCTATATATTCAGCACTTGGTCTAAGGGAGGAGGAATATTGTCCCTTTGACAGTGTGTGCGGGACTGGCCATCAACTCAACATGCAATGTTCAGCATAAAGGGGCAATTTTATGGAGACAAGGGGTGAAAATTGTTTACTCATCTGCAACTGCACAGAGCTTTCATGGCACGCACCGACAGCAAGTTAAGAGCAGTTGTGGTGCTTCCTGTGTTTGCCGGTGGTAGATGGCTGTTTGTCTTGCGAGTGTAAGAACGCCCGTCAAGGCCTCCTGTCAGAAACTTCTGATGGAGTTCGAACAGTGACATGTTTCAGACCCGTAATCAGTCACAATATGACAGGGAAATTACCACCTTCCCCCAAGAGCAATCAGTCAGTTCTTGTGCCAATCAGCTCATCTGATGCTCACACAAATAGACACGTCAAAGCCCCCTTCCCTCCACCCCTGCTGTAACTCGCCAGCTTTTTGGTGTCTCCAGTTCTCAGGATAAAAATGGAGGCTTTGTGTTCGGTGTGAAAACGGCACGCACGTATTATCTCCTTGAGTTTGAATGCAAATCACGGACCAAATAAAGCTAACCCGCATCTTTGAGGCCCAGCCCAGACGCGGGTCAAACCGATCGATCAGGGAAAGCCCAGATAATCATGTCCTGGCTTTTTGGAGTCATCTGATATATTAATTAAAACAACTAATTTGGTATGAGGCACAGCTGTTGGTGTATTTTGAGGTAGCACCTCAAACAAACTGCTTCCTGGCACGACATTTGGAAAAGAGAAGAATTGTGGACCTCAGCAGTGCTGTTCACTTTTGCATTTTATCTTTTGTTTGTAACAATTATATGGATGTATGAACAGCGATGCTAAATCCAAGCAGTATACTATTCAAGAGGAAGAAGGATGTGGTTTGGGCAAAAGCCTGCTCAAAAATTAAATGAATTTTTGTGAAATCGACTGGCTGATAAATGTATCCTATATTATACATGCATAGGGTATAATGCAAACAGCACCATCAGAGTTGCAATAAGTTTATAGCAGGTGTGCGAATAATCTAATCGTCTAACTGTTGATTCCAGAAATCCACATCAGAGGGCCCCAAAAACCAAATTTCACTTAGGGCCCCATGGAGGCTTTGGTTGGAAAAACTGAAGTCGGCAAGATGTTTTGTGCTTCGCCCTCTGTAAAGTACTGAATGAAAAACAAGGGAGTAGAGGGTGAGTTGTTTTAAAGAGACTGTTCCACGCTGGCAAGCCCCTGGGAAGACCTTGAAAACTGCTCAATCACAGCTCTGATTACAGAAGCAGGGGGAGGAGAGAAAGACCAAGATGGATGGAAACAAAGAGAAGAAACGATGTGACGACAAGAGAGGGAATGAAGGGATGAAGCTCAGGGGAGTGATGGAAGTGATGGAAAAGAAAAGTGCGAGAGAGAAGTGGATGGAACATAAACTAGTGATAGTTGATGAAAGAGTGGCATAAGGTAAACAAGACAGACTCCAAACAAGCACTGGGAAAAAAAAATACTCTTAGTCTGGATTTCTTCTCTACAAACAGAGGTAGGAGGTTCAGTAGAAATTGATCCGATTGATAATCAGCGCTCTCCATAACTCGTTTACAAAGGCCGCACATACATTTGCTTTTTACTGTAAATGCCTCAGCTTATTGAAATCTAAATCAATTTGCATGGCTTACATTGGAACCCCCTCTGTGCTATGGATCATTATCAGCTCCAGTAGCTAAACTTTCACATTCTTTATTTAACAGAAACTAAGCAAAATTCAATTGATTCGAGGGAAGCAGTTTACATTTGTTTCTGCCATGGAACAGTGGAGCAGATCTTTACCCTCATGTCGTCTTGCTGAGAGGGTTATGTGGAGCTTTTATGTTCTGTTAAGTATGTTGTAGGTCTGAATAAGGTTACAATTGTGACTCTAAAGGATTTTGTGGATGGTGTTGCAGGGGTATGTGGTGACTTGTGTTGTTAACTGTGAAAAAAGAGCTGTGTCCAGCATTCTTGGCATTCATTTGGTTTGTGGTATTCATGGACAGGATTGTCATGCACCGTCAGAAAGGAAAGTCTTGCATTTGGACATTTCAGATTCTTATCTTTAATAGTTGCAGATGATGTGTTTGTCTTAACAAAGTTTAGGTTTGATGCCATGGTTCTCTGCTGGTGGATTGTTCCTGTCTGTTTGGGGTTTAGTCTCTGCCTCAAGAGACTAAATCCCAAGTGGATGGAACATAAATTCTGTTGGTTTCTTGCTGATGAGTGAAAAGAGGATAGAGTGGAAGAACTCAGGCAGGTAACTCAGGCGCTGCTCTGGTCTGTTGTTGTAAAGAAAGAGCCGAGTCAAAAACACCAGCTCTCACCTGTCCAGCAGGTTCATGATGTAAACCTTACCTATAGTCAATCAGATATGGGTCATGACCAAAAGAATACTATAAAAATACATACAATCGACTCAGATGAACTTTTTCTGTCTGGTTTGGCTCACCTTGGCAGTCTTGGTCCTCTTTGGCAGTGGGGTTATAACACGCAGCAGAGCTAGAAGTCACTAGCGTGACATTCTAGTGGTTCTAGGTTTGAGATGCTATGAAATCCTCTCAATGAATTGAATATAGCTGGGATTTCTGGGCTTCCCTTCCACACCTGTTACCTTTGTAAACAGGCCTTGGAAAACAGGATTGATGGAGAAGAAAAACACACAGTCACTGAGTGAAAGAATTCACTTTGCATTTAGTTGCTTATAGAAACATGTTTAGTGGTGGGATGTGGAAGTGATCATCTTATGTGTGTGGGGTTACAACTTGGTTTGTGTCCTTCTGCACAGGCCCAAAATATAAGAATTTCACCAATAGCATCACAGAAATGATGCTATTCCCTTACATTAATTGTAATAATAATAAACATTTCTTGTCGTCTGCATGTGACTAAATCATGGTCAGGATTAATGGGACCTGTTGGCTACAACTATTATCATTATATTGCCTCTAGACAAACACTGACCAACCTTATTAAAAGGAAGTCCATACATACCGGATTTATTTCTGTTTTTCACATTATTGCATGACTAACAATAATTTTAAAACTTGGTAAATGATTTTTATTATTATTATTATTATTATTACAAACCATTCCATCAACCAGAACATCGGCACAGTTTAGGAACATTACTGTCGCTCTCATTGAAAGCCTTCAGTCCCCTTAGTTATTTTGCAATAAGACTGAAAATAAATGATTCTTTTTTTCTTTTTTTTTGCCACAATAACCATAATTTAATTCAACAGTAGATAAGTATCAAGAGACAGTCAAGAGAGCTGAAGCAGTGGGACAACCACAAGGCCAAAGACAATAAATACATTACAATAAAGCCAAAGTGACACTGCAAGAGAGTGATCAAGGCTGGGTAATGAGAGTCGCTGTTTGTCTTTGGGCTCAAGGTTGTTTCTGGTCATGATAGCCATCTGCATTCAGTGGCACAAGGCAGATGGATTAGTTTAATATCGAATTAGAGCTCTCATTTTAGAATGCAGCGCCATGTTCTCAGTTAGCTCGTATAATGTCTCATGTCAATTATCTGAAGCAGCCTTCCCCACGGCTTCTTCTGGGCGAAAAAAAATAAATCATTATGACGAGAAAAGGAAAGTCACACGTGGGATCTTGTTCTTTTTCACTCGCTGCTTTACTGTAAAAGTTGGTGACTTGCCACGAGCATGAAAAAGAGGTCGAATTTGGTTAATGCGCACTGTTTGAGGAACATCCTCTCTCGCAAAAGACTCATTTTGTCACAGGTTCAATATTTTAGTACCTCACAGAAGTTATTATAGCATGTGAATTTATTAGTTTTGTTTTGTCAAAACCACAAACGGCAATGCATCAGGATTTTAGATGGTAGGCCCACGCAAAGGAGAGAGTAATTGTAAGTTTTCCAAACTGTTTCAAAATAAAAATCAGAAAGGTTTGGCATACATTCGTATTCAGCCCTCTTAAGTCAACACTTTGTATAACAATGATCCAATTACAGCTAGAAGCCTTTCAGGTACGTCTACATAACAACATTGGACTTATTTTGGTGAGACAACTGTTAAATTATTGCCCTACATCGATATAACGGTTTCGTTATTTCAATCTATAAAGATAAATAACATTTTGAACTAATTATAAGGACGTTTTTATGTTTTGATTTGGCCATGTTGAGACATCAACGTTAGTTTTCTTTAAACAACAACTTAAAATAATTTGTAATTCTGTCTGAATCTGGACAGTAACTAGTCCTGTACCATATTTGTCTGGAATGAATTAATGTTGGTAAATGTGACGACAAGAAAATGGTTTGTGGTAAATAAGCACACAATTAAACGGTGGTAATGTCTTTCTGCCTTTGGTAAATTGCCAACAAAAAAAACTCCAGATGAGCAGCTGGTGATCCAGCTTTAAGAAAAAAAAACATTTTTTATCCAGGCTGTTCATATGGGAGTGTAAGCCCTTAAAAATCTTTGCCAAAAGCAACACAGACATGTTGGAGCTTTCCTGTTGGAGAAGATAGTGGAGTTTATTAGTTATTCCATGATGAAGACATGAGGTGTGTGATACAGTGACAAATGCTAGACATACTGTAGGTTTGCTTTTACTGGAATATGACTGCAGTTGTGCTTGAGACCTTGATTTACATTTTGTCATTTGGTAAATGAAACTGAACAGTTTAGACACACAAATACTTTTTCCACTCTTTTCACTTCTTCCTCACCTTTCCAACTTACAAAGAGCTGCTCGAATGTTTCGAGATTCCTCCCCCTCCGACAGGCTTTCCTGTCTGCTAAAGTAAAGCATCCCCACAGCATCATCAAGTGCATAAAAGCTCTGATCCAGACTCGTCGACCCTTTCTATTAGTTGGCATTTCTGGACCTTCACATATCCACACACTCTGCCTCATGCAGTGCAAAACTCTAAACCAAATAAAACGAATTCAGTTTACACTCAAGTGACATCATCTGTGTAAGAGCTGCTCTCGTCAGTGGCAGCATTATATTTAATGTTTTTATAGTAAGTGGCTTTTAAAATTGTGTCTTCAAAAGTTAGATATAAATAAATAATTGCTACACCCAAATTAGAAGTACAGAAACACAGCAGGGAAATGCATTTGTGCAATATGCGCAACAGTTTCCTTTTTTACGTAGCAACTTGAGTTTTGGCCGCGACATGTGTAGCCTCTTTACTTGCTTTGTAACTTGCTAGCATCTCCTGCATGCTGTTTCCCAGTCAGCTCCCGAGGTGAACTCCTGCGTCTCGCCGTGTCGGCTGCTGCCTTATCTTTGTTTTTTATGTTGTTAAGTTTTGTACGTCTCCTGTCAGACTTTGTTTCGATACAGGCTTTTCCCGCCACATTTGTTTCCCTGCTTTTGATTATCTCTACAAGTGGCTGGCGCAGTTTGTCTCTTTGGATTAGTTAAAAAGGTATGGGCATATTTGCATGAAGAGTTTAGCAGCGGTGGGCCTTATAGTTAATTCATTTTTATTTTTTATGTCAAAGCGGAAGCAGGGGGTTCGCCTCGTTCTGCCTAGGGAGGGAAGAGCAGCGTTGTTTACTTACTGTCTTCATATTTTTGCATAAACTGAAACTGGCTGTCGTTTTCTGTGTGATGTTAAGCAGAATCGACATGAACTAATATTCTGTCCAATTACAGCCGCAAACGTCAATGGATTCTATGAGGTTATTATGTAATAGACCAACACAAATTGCTTTCAGAAGTTCTTTAAGTTACTAAACAGAGTCTGGGTTAGGTCAAAACTGGTCTGTATCTTAGAATGGCCCAGTCAAAGTCAAGACCTGCAGCCAATTTAAATTTAGAGCAAGACTTGAAAATCACTATTGCTATGTTTCCATCAACCATATAGTTGTGCAATTTGATATTTCAAAAATAAATTTGCTTAATGGAAACATGCCAGTTTTGAAAAAACTCTCGTTCAATTAAAATTTTGGCGCTAGGATGAGGTGGTCGTTTATCAAAATTGGTTTATTTTGCAAAACTGCAATGGGAATACTTTTTTTCTTTCTAACCATACAAGTCACATAAACAATTGGATGTTTCCACTGTCGTAAACCATCAATAAGATGACAGGAAGTCGTTGGAGATTGTGAACAAACGTTTTACCGTGGGATTTTAAATGCATTTCTTATTTAAGGGAAACACCGCAATTGCAAAATTGTGGGGTATTTTTGACATTAGCGGAATATTGACAGTTTTGTGCACACTTGTAAAGGAAACGCAGATATTGTTGATTCAATCTGACTGACCATGTGAATCCAGAGATTGTAAACCCGTTGGGAGACCCAGTCCAGAATTCCAGCAGTAATTGCAGCAAAATGTGCTTCTACAGTGTATCGACTCAGTGTGGCTGAATGCATGATTTTCCCTTCTCTTTACTGTTATTCGATACTTTCTCTATCACCAAGAAAAATCCCAACAAATACATTTAAGTTTCTGGTTTTAAAATAACACAATCTGGAAAAGGCAAACCAGTGTGATTAATTCTACAAGACAGTGTAATTGGAAGCTTAATTATTAAAAAAATAAAATCATCTGTCATGACTGATGGAAAATTTATAACAAATGTTTTTGCAGATGACAGATGTTTGAAGAAGAACTCTAAGAAATTTATAATACACCTTTTCCAGTTCCTTCCTCTCCCTACCCCGAACTGACTCCCAGAGACTGACAGCTGGGAAGATTTCTCTTGTCAGGCCTCCTTAAGTGGACGCGGTCATACTTCTGCAATCTTTTTTTATTATTTTTTTCCCCAACCCCAAAATGAACCGGCCCCTTTTTCTCATCTGAATGCTCTTCCCTCATCTATCTCCTCCTTGTTGTTTTCACTACAGCATGCCGTCTTCCCATCTTGCAGACTTCCAAGCTTCTTCTTTCGTTTCAGCACAATAGAGTGAGAAGACTTGAGTGGCTAACTTTCAGAAGGACGTCTGCTGATTCAGCTCTGTCAACAGCGACCTTGGATTGATGTGACCCACCTCTACACATCCGAGTGTGCAAGTCAAGAAGCCGACATCCCCGTCCGTAGTGTTCTTTAGCCCCGCTGGTCCACTGCCTTCTGTTTCAAGATCTGTACAGTAGTTTTCACTAGAGCCTCTTGGGGGCGATAAAGTGTTGGCTGTTCATTTTCTGCTTCTTGAAGAAGAAGAAACAAAAAAATGAAGAAACAATTCATTTCCTACCACTATTCGATTACATTTGTGTGTCCGCATAACGTCACCAAATGTAGACAAACAGAAGGATTCTCGACACCGTAGTTCCCAGAAGACAAGCTTTATCGATGATTTTTGTTGATGTCTACGGCAGCATATTAGGGCCATTGTGGATAGAAAAAAAGAAAAAGAGAGGTACATTTCCACCAAAAAACTCTGAAATTTTACTATTAATCTCTGAAATGTTCTAGAAAAAAACCAAGGAAATTTGAGTTTGAAAAGCTAAAAATGTACTAGAAAAAAATGCCAAATTCTGATCTTCAAAACTCAATTTTTTTTTCCATTGGTTGTATGTATGTTAATGATCAAATCACTAGTTTTATAAATCAATTTCTAAATAGTCTTTATGTTTATCACTGCACAGTCAAGTCCCCTTTTGCAGGCATAGATAATAGATTCTAGCTGAGTGCTTTTTCAGTGTTCGACAAAGCAAGAAGCAGCCACGAACAGGTTTTATTGTTTTAAAAATTCATGCTTCAAATTCCATTACTTTGCTTTTCTCTGAGTCAAACTCGGCTGCTGAGGCGCGAGAGCAGAGCTTGTACGTCTTGTTTACACATCTTCTCCCCAACGATCGAAGTGAGCTTTAAATCAGCCTGCTGAGTGTGAGGGAGCCGCCTAAACTTTTCACCCTGACAAAAAAAAAAAGAAGTAAATTAAGTTGGTTGAGATTTTCCCAGTTGTGGAAATAGTCATCACCAGAGGAGCTTCACCATTTTGTCAGTGCTGGTTTAACAAAGCGTGGTTTTTAGGCAACAAAACTTGGTTGAAATAAAGAAAAGTGTATGAACTGAGTCTAATATTTTGGAGATGACTTCATAATACATTTGAATCTGTTGATCAACACAGTTTATATGTGAAAAAAGCTATTTTATTTTGATCGGGCACATCGCAGCCTTTTCTTACAGTAAATATGAATTACAATAAATACTATATATCACTTTTTCCTAACAGTAGAGGTGATGTATAACCTCCACCACTATGTCTTTGGAAGCTTTTTATAATGCAGGTGGGAAAAGCCAATTTTGTAGAATAATGGAGCGATGGAAACCAAAAAATAAAGTGGAAGCAAGCATAAAAAGAGAGAGGAAGAGCAGAGAGCTGCTCGCCACCATTATAGAGGAGGGAAACAAACGGATGCATATGGGAAAAACCACAGCTTGCACTTTAACTGGATTTCATTCCTGGAAATGTTTGTGAAAGCATTTTGTCTTGCCAATGGAACCAGAAACTGGACGTCCAGAGCTGTGCGAGTTCCCAGACAAGAAAACAAAACAGGATACGAGATTTTAAAGAGTGATCAAAGTCGGGTAGAGTAGCTAGGAGTCGAACGCAAGTAGCAGTATACTGCTTAAGCATGTTTTCATTTAAGTAACAGGAAAGTAGTCAGGAAGTAGTAATCCAAAAGTAAAAAAAATACGCAAGTTAGAGTGTGGAAGTATTTGGTAATTATGGAAAATGATGCAATCAGAGGAAAAATTATGTGCAAATACTGATATTATAGATTTTAAAAAATCAGTCACAATATAAAGTGTACATACATTTGACATAAATAATTAACCTGATAGTTTTAATAATTCTCCTTTATCTACTCAAGGGGGCGCGGAACAATAGATGTACAGCTGTTCATCTTTATTAGTCACTTTTTGTTCAGGTTTATCATATTGTTGATCAGATTTACATGAGGTTTTTTAAGCAAAAAATATAAAACTGCAGTTTTAACCATCGCATTGTATGTAATATGTATGGATGGTCACCTTTAAATATGTTACTATGTCACTGTAAATATGTTAAACACAGCAAGGCAATTGACCTTCTGCTCTGGAAGCTAAAAGAACAGTTTTTGCTTGTGGTCCCTTCAAGTCCTGTAAGGATTTTGGCACGGACACATTGGAAGACGTACGAAGATGAACGACATAATTTCCTTTCCTTTTGCTCTTGTCGGAGCAGAGTCTGTGCTTTTGTGCTCGTATGAGAACCGTTTTCATATCCCATGTCCTCCCAACTTTATTCGACTTTGCGTGTTTGCAGACATTCACTGTGAGGCTGTTTGCCGTATTAAATATTTAAACGTAGGAGTGTTTGCTCTTCCTGATAGAATAGCTACATCTCAAGGATCTGTCTGACTCTCTCCGTTTCGCTTTATTGCCGAAGCTGCCACTTGGCGTCTCAGTGGCAGAGCAACGGTGCATCAGTTAAGATAACATACAGTTGTGCCTGAAACCTGCATCATCTCTCGCTTGTCTTGTTTTGCCTTCTTATATGCAGCTTTCCTTCCTCCAAGTTATTTTTTATTTTTTTTTTCGAATATTAAGTACAGAAATACAATGTACTGTATGTACCGGCAAAGATATTTTTGCAAAGCATTTTTTTTTCTAAATATTTTTGCAGATTTTGCAAACAGACATCAAGAGACATTTTCTTTTGCTTTTCAGACTAGAAATGTAATCAATATTGGGTTTCTTATGCCTGTTTTGCTCCGTCCTTTATTTATGAAGGTAAAATTAAATCTGCATTTTATTTTCTTTCAGCGTTTTGTTGTTTGCAGTCATGTATGTTTTGTTACAGTGAGGTTGTAAGCTCATGCAAAGGATGAAGTATAAGGACTTCACACCATACCCAAACAAAATATCTTATAACTTACAATTCTGTTTATTGTTTTCACACGGGCTTCCATCTAGATATCCGCATTCGCTGTAATGAAAACCAAAGCAGATGTCGTACTTTGGTAGTGCTGTCTTTTTCTCTTTTTGATCCAGTGGATGTAATCTCTGTTTGTTTTTCTCTCCTCCCAGACTCCTTCCTCTTCAATCAATGTCAAATTCGATTTAAATCAGTGTTTTTCTTACACCACCACCAGGGAAAAGCTGAATAAAATATTTATTCTCATTTAACTCTCCTGTCCAGAGATATATATACACTTATAAGATGTAAGTTAAAAGTAGCAAAAGTGTTTAGTTTTGTTTCTTTTACTTGTATCTACTTTGGGAGAACATTTGCAACATCATGCATTTTTCCAGGGGGACGTCGTGTCAAACAGCATGGAAGACTTACCAGATGGAAGGACTGCTCATGCTCAACCGGGGACGGACAAGAGGGATCATCCAGCGGTGACATTTACGTGGGAAGCGCTGCCCTTTAACTGAAGTCAATTTAACACAACCATTTAAAGGTCAGCGTCCTTAGCTGGGCCCTCATCATGAGCTACATTCTGGTGGAGCGCTGACCCGCACTGCACAGCTTCACCTGGAAACTTTAAACCAGTGTAGACAGATTCCCCCTCTGCTAAATTTTATTCTATGCTAATGCACATGTGCTTTTTTTTATTTACTTGTAGTCTTTTTATTATTATTATTATTTGAACTGGAGTAAATCCGGTTGCATTTTTTGTATTTTGGCTTTAAAACGTGGCTGAGCAATATAGGGTTAAAGAGGAGCAGTGCAGGTTTGGAATCATACATCATTCCTGGACTTAGACCTGGATTTGATGAAAGAAACATTTATTTCAGCCATTAGAGGCTTGACTCTGACTTGAGTATAAAGGAAAAATATTATGAATTTTCCAGATACATAGTGACTTTTTATTTTTTTTTTTTAACACAATCAATTTACTATGTTACCTTCAGGTCTTATAAAAACACAGTTTTAGTCAAAAAAATGTGACTTTGTAATTTTGTACCTTGAAACTGAGCCTGAGGGAATAACATTATATCATGACAGAAAGCTGGATTTTTACACCCTCCTTCATTCCCTCTTTACCTCTTTAGAGACTCGACACTTGACCTGAACTTGCCCCTCTAAGACTTGGACTAGGCATGTAGAGTTTGTTATGCTGACACCAGCACATAGGAGGCTCAAACTATGTGAAAGAAATCCAGCTAGTGCTACATGAAGTGTAATGAAAGTTCTCAGTGCTTTGTTGTTGCATTTATTGCCAGAACTTTGGACACAATTTGTTTAAAAAAAAAAAAAAAACTCTGGAGGAAAGAATAGGTTTGTGCTGACTGCTTGTTTTCAGTCTCTCTGTTTATTACGTTATGGATCAATTCTAGGCATAGAAAGCAAATAGAGGCGAGAGAAGGTGCAGTCCCTTGACATTTTTGTGGTAACCATTAAAAAGGCAGTATCATGTAAAATCGACTTTTTTGAGCTTTACATCACGTTGTAATGTTTTACTCTCATCAAAAGCTTTGATTATTTCATGCATGTTTGAGAAATCCTCGAAGCTGCTTCCAAATTACAGAGCAAACAAATTTGAGGAGGCTCCTGTTCTTTCTGAAACTCCGCCTTCAGGACGTCATCACAAAATGGCTCCTCTGTTAACCCTTTAACAATGTTCTTACCAGCTTAGCACTGAGAAGTGGTTCATGTAATGAACTCGGCAGATTTGCAGCTCAACCAGGTGTTTGCTAATTGCTGCTGGCTAGTCTGAAGGAGCTGAGTGAAGTTTGGAAACTGCAGTTCCAAGGAGGAGCTAAACCCTCGAAGGCGAAGCTAGGTCCAGCCAGGCGTTTTGGACGGCCAAATGGTTGCCATGGGAGATTAAAGGATTTCTCAAACTCACAAGAAAGAATCAAGGCAAGACTCCAAGTATGTTTTTGATGAGGGAATGACATCAGAACATGATGTCAAGGGTGATGTAAAAACATTTTTACATCACGCTGCCACTTTAAACGAAGAGCGGCTCCGTGTAAACATGGCTCCAGATGTTGACTGATGCATCCAGTGAACGATCGATCAATTATTTGCCTGATTTGGGGGAAACAAAATTAACTTGCAAAGACAGTGTTGCATCTTTAATAAGCAGACGAGCAAACACTGGATGTTTTTTCACCTGCATCTACCTCTGACAGGCCAACTCAAGGTTGCTAAACCACTGTGAAGTGGAGGAATAGACTTCAAAGATGAGCTCTTTTCACTTTTCACCTCAGGAATGCTGATATGAGGATGTAAGCATTAGTTGACACAGAAACGTTGAAGGCAGCTTGGCAATCTGTGATGGACTATGCTGAGGGGCTCTGTACTGTACTGTTTCATGTTCCTCCAAAGCTCCATCTCCCCACTGCTCTCATGTTGGTTTCAGATGACGCGCAGTGGATTGTGTTCAGAGAGTCGTTCATTTATGAATAGCGATAAACATGATTATCATTAACATAAATTTGAATTTAAGGATAAAAGAAATGGGGTTCGTCGTTTAACAAATTACCCCTCCAAAGGATTTGTGTCATTATTTCCAAAGGCAACGAGATTGATGTAACGTCTGTGCTATAAACCCGTCAAAAAACAAATCTTCCACCGAACTCAGCCTGGCAAGAATGGCGATGCTTCACCAACTGCTGCTGTTATCTGCAAGGCTAATTAACAAGCTTTATGCCCTGTTGGGTGCCATAACTGTCTAAGCTGGAAATCTGATGTCTGATGCGTTGCCTCAGCCCTTCCTTTCTCTCCAAGAAGCTTTCATCCTCACAGCAATGCATCTATCAAAATGGCAGTTTTTGCTAACAGCCAGGAGCGTAGGAGCTGAATCCTAATGTCAGTGTGGTGTGTTTGTTTGAGACCAGTACAACAGTGAACGAGGCCAGGTCTGAACATCTGAAAAAAAAAAAATGGTTAGGTACAGATAAGTCTGAAGTTTTCCATGCTGACTCATAAGCATACCTTCTTTTTGTCATTTAATAACGTAATTCCCTCACCCCATCGTTTAGATGTCCGAGCAAGGAGAAAGTCTGGTTAATGTCTGTGCTGAAATTGTCTGGGCCTCCTGACACACCGTAGTTTGCTTCTATGTGTCATTGTTGAACATCATCATCCATGCAAGTGTCAGTTTCTTTGAAACTTGACACAAAAATGATCTCAGAAATGTCTGCCAAGGGACAGTCCGCCTTTTTTGCTTGCTTTCATCCACAGGCCTTTTCCAGCAACGCGGTTCAGAGCCAGTTCCAACTCCTGAATGTGCTCTCGAACCGTTGTTTTGTGTTTCCGTAGATTGAAAAAATACAGAAGTTTCACAGCACCAACTGTGGTTCAACTTTGGCATTGCAGAATAGCTAGTTTTTCTGCACAATAAAGGCTGGTCAACAAACAATTTCATCTTTAGAAAGTATGTATGTTTCCTGTGAAGAAATCCAAATACACTTTGAGCAAAGAAAATCTGTTGTTTCTCCAACAGTTTGCATCTTCTGTGAAATACAATGAATGTGTAATACAAGAACAAAATGTTTGGAACTACACAAAGGTTTTTCATTGAGTAATGGCAACGCAAAGACATCTGTATAGTCCATGTACAAGACAGTCCAAAGTCCTTTACAGAAAACTCAAGAGTAAAAGTTTAAAAACACAAGCAATAAATTAAACAAGATAAAAACAAATTAAATTACAAGGGAGGGGAAATCATTGACTAAATAAATTAGAAAAACAATGCAGATAAAACACATTCAGCTGTCAATATCCAACAGAGCTGCAATAGTTTAATTACTCCTAAAATGCCGCTTGCACTTCAGTTCACTCCAGCTGGTTACACTCTTGTAATACACAACTTGGTGGCTGAATTACTGTAAAAGTGAAAGCAACTCCATGAATGTACTTCACAAATATGGTGCAACACACATGTCATAAGGTTCAGCATGCAGTCATTTCTCTTCAAGAGACACCTTCATCTGCCCTTTAGTCTCCATGACTGACCTTGCCCTCCTTATTCTAAGATTGAATCACTGTTTTTACTGGATAAATCAACCATCATCTAAGAGTTTCATAAGCCAAGTTTTCTGAAAGTATGTAGGGTCTACATTATGACCAGCAATACTGACAGCATTTTGGTTAGGAAGCTGACCACCACCCATAGCTTAGACTGATATAGGACGCGTGAATCACGCGCGCTCCCAGGAAAGCCGACCCACACGTTCCAAAATAGGCCCTTTCCATCAACAACCGCCTGTGATGTGATAGAATGCCGTCCTCTCCCGTTGAAATAGCCATGTGGGTACTCTGTAGGTGCTATAATAGGAATGTGAACTGCTGTCTATTGCCCCAACACTTTGCAATGCTTCCCATTTGTCTTTAAAAAACATTGCCATCTCTGACTGCTGTCTGGCATCCTAATGTGCACAAGACGCAGGAATGTTACGGCAGCATTGCAAAAGTCCTGTAGACAATAGTAAACATTTGCAACACCCATGTCAAAAAGATGACTCAGAGTCCTATATTGACTATTCGTAGCCTGTTTCCACAATGTGACGGCGACCCTTTCATCCACAGGTACACACAAATGGTAAGTTTGTGTCTCTCCTCGGCAGAAAGAGGGCAAGACTCTGAAAAATACAGCAGAATGTGTCTCTGACGATCTGTTTCTGGGACAATAGTTTGATGTACGGCCACACAGCAGCACCTTTTGATGATGTTTAACCATGCCTATGACTTTAAAATAAAACATCTAACTAAACAATCTACATCTACGTATGCATTGTATTCACATTGTGTATGTACCCGGTTTGCATTTAACATGTGGTGACATGAACATTTGTTTATCCGTATGTCACCATTCTTCTTGGTCTCTTTTCTGTGTCTGTTGGAGAGTTTGTGTGATTTCTCGCTGCATTGAAAGGAAAATCTGTAAACAAAGACGTAACGCACACAACTCAGTTAGCGCTATCAGCTTGCTGCTACGTTCTCCTGCTGCGTTGTGTAACACGCACTTTGGATGATGCAACCCTGGTTGCCCAAACTGGTGGAAACGGGTGTCGGCTCTCAACAAATGATGGCATTTCAAAGTCATCCAGACTGAATCAGTTTAAGAATGAGAGTTATTTCAGGTCGCCTAGAAGTAAGGCTTCAAGGTGGATGACGCCATCGTCTGCCTCCAACACCAAACTCTGATGCACCTGGAGAAGCCAATAGGCACTGTGAGGATCATGTTCTTTCATTTCTCCAGTGCTGTCAACGCCATCCAGCCAGGACTTGTAAGGGACAAGCTGGAGTTGTCAGGAGTGGGCCATCACACGTCCCAGTGAACCCTGGACTATCTTATTGGTCGCCGACAGTATGTGAGGATACAAGACTGTCTCCGTTAGGCTGGCCTGAAGTACGCTACAAAGCCTAACCATCAGTTTGTGGATGTGTGCATGAATAGGTGGGTATTGTAGTGTAAACCACTTTGGACTTCTTAAACTTGATAAAGCGCTGCAGGCCATTCACCATTTCACAGTAGATGTTGCATTTCTGAGTCAGTTTTGGACAAACTCCCACAGAAACGTAGTTGATAAATAACCAGTCTGTTGACAATGAGTTGTACATTTATTTCACTAAGGTAAAAAAAATTTTTTGCACTTATTACCATTGCATAGCAACATCAAAATCCATGATACTTTTTTCTGTGAAATAGATAAAGTAGGCTCCCAGAAAGCTTGTGGCCGTTTGCTGACTTTATGAGAACAGTTTCTTTTGACTTTAGGCAGACGTTCATAATTCCTTTCACTTTGAACATATTTTTTTCATATTTGCCTAAGAAGACCTGGATGTCCCTTTTCTTCAAACACCGTTACCTTTCCTACTACCACCTCCTCCGCCTCCTCTGTGAGTCGAAAAGTTTAACTCCATCTCGCTGTTTTCTCAGTCTTTGCCTCACTTCTGTTATCCCCGACTCATGCTGCCTCTTTCCCCCCGAGTGCTCCGTCTCTCCCTGTTGTTCCTGTCCCTTTCTCTCCTCCTGCCATTCGTAGTTGGTGATGAGAAGCATTATTTCTTAGAGCTTTATAAACCCAAGAGGCCACTGCCTGGCTTTTGGCAGACATTGATAAGAGATGATGCCGCGGTTGCCAAGCCATACAAATTATATTAGGAATAAAGGAATCAATAGGCTTCTTTTAGAAAGATCCACCCCCGTCCAAGACCACCATTCAGCTCAAGTTGGTTTCTTTTTGACAGAAGAAAAGTTAGGGTGAACAAGAAAAGTGAAAACCTGAAGGAGTTACTGCATGTATTAGAGGTCATTTAATAAAAGACGAAATAGTCAGCTTTCTCTTCTTCTCTGTTTTTTTTTCTTTTTGAAGATACTGAACCACAAACAGTTTGAAAAATATGAGCCTTTGCTTTTGGACCATTTTTAGGTTGCAAAAGTGAAATCATCAAGCTTAAAACACATAACTAAACCAGATGAACAATCAGATGAAGAGGTGTATTGAGCCAATTTTCTCTTCTGTACCTGTTTCAAAGTAAAAAGCATACCAGTTTTAGTAAGCTGACCTTTGTATAAGTTAATGAACATAATTTTTATTATCAAAGCTTTCTCAGAATCATTCTCCACTTCTCATTGTTTTAGAGCCGTGTAGCGTTGTGAAAGAGAACATGCGACTTCTTCAAGTTTCAACACCAAAAGCAACAACAAAAGGTCAAATTCCCAAACAGAGAGTCACATCTACACTAATTTGATTTCCCATTATGCTAAACCACTGCCAGCAAAGCACATGTCACTCAATGTCTGCACAGAGATGATGGCGCAGTTTTCATAATGCATGTGATTATATAGTGTTGCGATGACATTTTCATTTTTGACAGCAGTGCCTTCTCAGCCATTGTGTAGGATCGCGGCTTGTCTTAAATCTTTTTTGTGTGTTTGTGTGTCACTGTCATGTCAGAATAAGTTTTACTCTTTGCAGTGAACATATGAAGAATCCAACACACACACATCACTTTAAATAGGAAAACAGCCTTTGCCTGTTTCATATCATACTGTCACATCATAGTGACAGTTTTAGCAAATACTTTTAAAAAAGTAGCATAACGCTGCTTTATGCAAATAATACGTATTTCGTTTTAACCATTGCTTTTTTCCGATATATTGTTAAAAAATGTGTCTAATTGAGTGAAGACACATATGAGTCAAATTCAGAATCAGTAAGCCAGAGCGACTCAGACGCCAAAAAAGCCAAGAAAGATGAAGCACAGGGACGTGAAGTCTCATTTAGGTTCAGAGGCAGAAAAATCCTTCAACTCCGGTGGTTGGTGTTGATGGAGGAACAGGAACAGCCGCGGCTCCCCTGTGGAGAAAGGGACCGGTGCGCCGAGACGAAATGGCTTTCTGAAAAACAACCTGATCCCCGCATTACTGTAAATTACTTCCCAAAAAAAAAAAAAGATGCAATAAATAAGAGAAATCAGTGTGTCTTCTCTGCGAATCATAGCAAAGCCGCCATGTGGAGGCTCACACACACTGGGACGACTGGTGCTGTGCGCAGGGTGGATCCGGCAACTGTGGTTAATTGCGAAAAATAAAAAAAACTGCTTGTGTGTGCTCTTTGTGATGGCACATGGGGAAGAAAAAAAAAGAAAAGTTGGATTTAATAGATGCATCCAGTCCTACTACATCTCGAGAAACACGTCACGTATTCATTAGTCTGGATCTATAATGCTAATTAACTTCCCCTGCGCAGCATTTATTGCAGATTGCCTGTGTGCTGTGCAGATGTTCAAGAAGCAACTTTAAATTCTCAGGGCCTTGAAGCTGAATCCCATTTGGAAAGAAAAGATTCCTGCTTCAAGGAATGCTTTTACATCACAGACTTGAATAGGAGTTTAAAAAAAAAAAAATAAATAAAAAGAACAAGCAGTGAGTGGTAATAGTTTTAAAGTCATTCGTGTCAATCTTTATTTTGCAATTTTATTCCTTTGTGTTTTTTTTGCTTGTTTTTACTTAATGTTTGTTTGACTTTTTCAAACTGTAAACAGGATGAAAAAGATAATTTGATGGAATTACTTACCTATAAATATTAAAGTTTGTTCCAAAAAAGCAAGTTAAACTGACTTCATGACATTCGCTCATTATTCCCGAAACTTTCCCAGGTATTCATTATATAAGGTAGATTCTAATTCACATATAAATTAGGCTTCGAGAAGAAAAAGAGAGAGACACACAAAAAAAAGAGAAAAAGGAAGGAAGTAAAATATCTAAAGAATTAAACCAGCTAGGAAATATTGAAGAAAGAAGAAAACTGAAGACAGGAAAGACAAAAACTAGGAAAGAAAGAATGAGAGAAAAATGGATATAATTGAGGAAGCCATTTTTTTATGGAAGTTTTGACTCAGGATGAAAAGAACCATGCACATCACTTTTAAGATACTTCTTGAACTTCACAATACTTTGTGTGGTGGATCACATAAAATCCAACAAAATACATTTTTTTCACTGTGTGACTGAATGTAAATGTTTAATCAGGTATGAACACATCTGATTTTAGCATTTATTCTAATTAAATACATATGCAGAGAGGGCTTCAGTGCATGGATCATTCAGTGTTCACTCACAGTGAACGGCTGGATAACTAGAATAACTAACAACAACACAGATTACAAAGACATGCTGGCAGAGTGAAATCTTCACGAACATCTGGAGAATTTCTGTCTCCGTTGAGCTGTTTTCATGTCACCACCTCTAGAAGGTGGTTGAAAGTAAAATGTTCTGTTTTAAAAGCCAGGCTCCATTTCCCAAGGGCCATTGCTGCAGTCGCTATAACATGAGCCCGGCTCTCTGTGCAGCACGCCAGCAGGTTCCCAGTAGTTTCTATTGAAACAACATGGGCTGTGTAAAGTTAGTCTCCCTTTGGTTGGGTCACTTTGTGCTGAAACTCAATTACTTCTGTCTGGCTTCGTCTGCTTTCCTCTATGCCTCCCTGCACTGGGAGTACACCAGCATGTCCCCCGGTGAATTGCATATAGAGTGCTATGAAAAGTGTCTGATCGCGTGCAGATTACTTCTGCTTTTGCTTTTTTTTTTGTCACATTTCAGTGTTTCAGACCAATCACATTCAAATAACTTGAGTAAATAGTATTTAAAAGAGGATTTGAAAAGTTCAACATTATGTAAAATTGACAACTTTTTGGAGCTTTGCATAATGTTTTAATGTTCTTCCCTTATCAAAAACATACCTGGAATGTGGCTTTAATTCTTTCATGCATGTTTGAGAAATCCTTAAATCTCCTATAGAGATCGAGCTGGAAAATCATCTGGGTGGACCTGTCGAGATGAAACTCCTCCTTGAAGCTGCAGTTTCCAAGTTTCCAAGCTTCCGCTTCACAAAGCAACCCCACTCAGCTCCTTCAGACTAGCCAGCAGCAATTAGTAAACACCTGTTGGAACTGTGCTTCAGCTGAGCTCGTTATAGGAACTGCGTCTCAGTGCAGCACTGGTAAAAATGTCGCTAAAGGGTTAATAGAAGAGTCATGTTGTGATGACTTCCTGAAGGTGGAGTTTCAGAAAAAGCAGGAGGTTTTAAAGAGACAGAGGCCCAATTTCAAGGCGTTAAAAGAAATTTGTAAATGTATTATTAACAGTCTTGATGCTCTTCCTCCTTTCTGAAAGAGCAAAATAAAAGTGAAAGTGCAACATGAAACTTGTCCTTAGTAATTTTAAGTTCTTTTCCATTTGAGAGAAGTTAGTGACCAAAGGACTGTCCAGTTTGGCCAAACTATCAGAGATGTTTACCCAAAGCCTGGTTTCTAGTCATTAAAATAAAGTATTTTATGATTAATAATTCAAACTCTGTACTGTTTGTCCTTAAACTAACTGAAAAATGAACCTTTGTCCCAATTTTTCTTATCTTTTCTCCCAAAATACAAAAAAAAGACATTGTAATGTGCTGTGAATTACTTTGAAAATGATTGGAATTATTTTGAAAATGTATAAACCCAGGTGTTTTGCACAGCTGAATAGTATGAAATATATAAGCCTAGAATAATAGCAATATTTAAAGAACTAACATGAAGAAATTAACATGTCAGTGTTAGTTATGTGGGTTATTTACGTGGGATTTGAGCTCCAGTCTGAAGCTGGAGGCGCTATGTCTGTTACATCCTAACTTTATGATAATACATCTGCAGCTACAGACTCAGTGGGAGGTTGTGTTGCCATATTGATCTTGGATAAAGTGCTGTCTGGGAAATCAAAGATTCAAAAATGAACTTTCAGTGTAAATCTGTACATATTTGCATATTTCATCAAGTTTACTTGGTGTTTTTGGATCCACTTTTTTTCAAATCTTAAGTTCCACATGTCATGTTTTAAGGTTAGTAACAAACTCAAAGCACAGACTTTGACAAAAAGAGCCGAGTTTTAACAATAAATCGCAGGAAGAGCAGGTGGTGTTGAGCTGAAATACTCCATTAAACCAACAGTTATGTTTCTGGAGTGAGAGAGGAAACCAGAGTACCTGGAGAGAACATATGGATTCATAGGGAGAGCATGCTAACTCCATACAGAAAGACTGGGATTCAAACCCAGGCCTTGTTGCTAAAAGCCTTATTGCATCTCTGGTTTGAAAACGGAGAACACTTAACCACTGAAAATAAGAACATGGTTTAATGCGTAAAGAAAATCTGTGGAAATTGGTGGCAAAAAAATGTCAAATTATCCAGGAAGTCAAGTTGAAAATGAGAATTTGCTCTCGATCTCCTCATCTGGTTAAATAAATGTAAATAAGGATGTGCTTTTGTTTTAAAGAACATTAGCTGTCTTAGTTAATGCCTGTTTTCAAAGAGTCTACTCCTTTTCCTATGCAGTGCAAAGCAAAGAGTTTGAATGATTTCTTCTTCTTACTCCGAGTCAAAGAATTTATACACTGATTTGGAAACTGCGCAGTGAATTTGCATGCGTGTTTACCTTTGTTGCCATGTCTAAATAGCAGCAAGCATTTTGCAGAGAGAGTTGCGAACACCTAACATCTAATATACATTATATTTATATACTGAAATGCGTGTTTATTATTACTAAACTTGCACTTTGCATAGTTGGGAACATGACTCAGACGTCAGTTTCCCATCAGGAAGGTTATTGCTGCTTAGGAGGAAAGGCGCTCTTTAAATAACCTATTGATCTCAGAGCAATAACACGCAGCCTTCAAAGAATGTAAAAGATGTTCATCAAATCCATGTTAGGTCTTACTGAATTACTGATTCGGCTGCGTCAGGAGTGTCACAGCATTTAAATTGTGCTTGGATCTGCAAATTTGTTTGATCGCTCCGCTCTAGCGAAGGCTGCTTCTCCTCTATTGACTCTTTGGACTCACTTTAAGGCCCGTTCCTGTTTGAACGCCCGCAGCGTCATTTAGGATGTTCGCCGCCGTCAAAGAGAGAATCTTTAAACGAGCGAGCCGAAACAACAGAGGGCTGCAACAGATTTGAGCCAATAGCCGGACAACGCGTGTCGTCGGCTCCCAGCCTCTCGCTCTCACAGCGCTAGTCGCGTGGAGTCGCCTCATCCTGAACACGCAGAGCTCCTCCAGCTGCTCAGACACGTTCAACACTTTGGCTGGGAATGTGAAACCACACAGACTTCCTCTGTGTAAATGTGTCAGTATGTTCTCGAAAGCAGACATAAAAAGGGAAACACATTGGCATTTTGTTTTGCTAGGATTAGCAAAATTATATCAAACTGTTAAATAATGACAATGATCATTTTTTTTGTTATATCTATAGAGCTGCAGTTTTTTTCTTTTTACGTATTTGCTGAAACTGTCACTAAGTTATGATAATGTGAGACAGATGATCTGCGAAAAAAAATGAGCTTCTCTGCCTTCTCCCAATTCTAACTAGAATCAACCAATCAGAGCCTGGAGGAAGGACTTATCGCTGTCAGTCATGCTTGTGCGTGCGCCGCTTCGCCGGTTACACAACAGCTTTTTCCTGATGTCAGAGTCTATCAGGAATGCTCAGGCTAGTTAGCTTAGCCACCAATGAAGACGAATAAACAGTTTTTCTGGAGCGGTACGTCATTTCGCCACCTTTAGCACATTGAGCAGCGCTTACACTAGGTCGATTGACAGCGCTAAGACCTTCCTCCTGGCTCTGATTGGTTGTTTTGACTGAGAGTGGTGCAATAGTAGCAAACTGTCACAACATGATGATAATTTTAACAAATACATAAAAAAAACATTTTCTTTTAATAAAAGTTGCATCCTGCCTCCGTAGAGGCAGATGCCTGATAGCTCCTTCATCTTGTCTGCTGCTGATCATAACTGCCCTTCACATCCACTTACCTTTCAACCTCAGGCGAACATCCACTCCCAACCACACGTTTCAATAAACTACCTACACTTTTATGCTGTTTCAAGTTCCTCACACTAGGGTCAAGTTGAGTCACAACATGAAACGTTTTAGATTTTTGCATTGCTTTCCTCAAATTCTGTCATTTACATGCTTTAAAACAATTTGGGAAGTCTAAAATAACGTAATGGCTTTATACATCTTTAACGGTGTTAATAGAGACATTTGAGTAAATTAGAGGCAACACCTTAATGTAGCAAATGTACCACTACTCAAAGCCTGTAATATCACAAAAAAAAAATCAAACCGGGAAAGCTGTCCGGAAAAGAATTGTAGACCACCACAAATCTTTGTGGTTATTGACGTCATTCCCTCGTAACGGAGGAAAGTCCAATCGTATCGTTTAGGAAGGATATGGGTTATGTTTTGATACAAAACGTGTCGAAAAAAAAAAGAAAAAACCATGTAAAGACACACCGATACCACCCAGTAAAATGAGTTCACATGGGCTAAAACTTGCAGCTTAGGAGCGGGAGTTATCATTAGTCCAAATGCTGCATAGAGAAACAGATTACTGTTTGCAGAGAGCCTCGTTTTCTGGAACATTTTGCGTGATATTAGTGTAAATTGAACTTTTTGGCCCTCCTGATTATTACATTTAGAGAAAGAAAGAAAAAAAAGATTAAAGCTTCCAAGCTTGACAACGCCATCTCAGTTGCAAAGATTAGGACAGCAGATTTGTGCTGTGGATGTTTTGCGGCAGGAGGGACTGGTGCACTTCAGGAAATAGATGGCATCGTGAAAAAATGACATTATTTTAAAATATCGAAACAACATCTCAAGACAATCCCCAAGAAGTTAAAGTTTTGCCTCAAATGTGTGTCAGGACACATTCTTTATTCTGGAATTTGGTACATATAAATGCGTTTTGGGAATCCTAACTGTCCAAATATAGAAGATTTTTAGTTCAATTTAAGCCAAACAATGGGAAAAAAAATAGTTTGTGTCTTTCCATACAATTTATACAGAGATCTGGTTTCAACTGTCCACATGAGGACAGATGTGTTCATGTTGTAGCCGAGGCTAACGGGCCTTATCTCCACACAACGTGGCACCAGCTTCCATAGAGTCCCGCTCCCAGATTTACTCGCCCAATATTCAGACCCACGCAGCCATGAAAGCTGCAAAAAACCCAGCAAGATCAAACTAAAACAAAAACAAAAAACGACGCTCCATTTCTAATTCAAATTCTGAACAAATGGCACAAGCTGTGAAGCCACCGATGGAGCAGAACTCGGCTCTGAATAAATGTTTTATTTTGCCATTTTTTTCACACAACTCTGACAAATTTAATGCTTTCAAATCTTTTATTGACAGTTTGCAAAGTCTGGTCACAATATGTCAGTCGCTGAACGCAGCGAAAGCTTTTTACCTTCCAACATAAAAGGTTTTTAAAAAACTGTATAAATTAGATGAATTTAAATAATAAAATCAGTTTTGGAAGAGTAAAAAATAAACTACGGGATTTTAATAGGATCCAACATCTAGACACATCATGCATGGTAAATATATTTAATTTTGCACTTTTATAAACTTCAGATTCAGTGATCTACATTTTTCTTTTTTGACACCTACATTACTTTTTTCAGAAATATGACCCTCTTTGAGACACGAAGGGTGAAATATTCCCACTGGGAATGTTGGGTCATGGAATGAGTTGTGGGACACACACACCCCCACGCTCGCGCCCACTAGCCCCAGAGGAGGAGGAGGAGGAGGAATCCATTTCAAGTTGCACCTCATGGATGGATGACCTGGGAAGATACGATCCCACCGGCCAAGCGGGAGATGCATTCTTGCAAATCCAATCTGCTCGTCAGGCGTTGTCTAAAATGTTGGGCAAGTTGGGAAGAGAAAATATGAAAGAAATTTAGAGGAGGAAAGGACTGCTTTGAAAAACGAAAGTCCAGATGGCGTTTTTTGTGCTTTTCTTTGTACACTTGGATGAGGTTAACACATAATATAGAACGTGTGAGAAACATCTTCTTTAAAATATGTAAAAAATATATAGAGCAGGGTGAGATGGTAGTATGAGTTTGAGATGCACTTTTGTGGCGACAAGTGTAATAATTGTTCAAAGGTTGAGCTGTAGATCAGTTTCAAGCTGTGCTGCCTTGCTAGCAGAAGGGCGTTGGTTCAAATCCTTACCTGGTCGTTTTCTGCATGGAGTACTTTGTGTTCTCCTTGTGCCAAAATCCCCAGACAATTTCTTGGCTGTTGACCAGCGTAGTAAATGCTAAAACGGTAATCATATAGATACATGCATTAATGAGCTGCGTTAGCGTGAAACACATAACAAATTGGCGAAAATCTCTAAGCAGTTTCCTTTATCTAAGTCATTATTTTGCATCTGTGTTTCATCAAACGAAAAAAAAAAAAGAATTGGACAAAACAACGTGGAAAACTCTCAACAGTAGCCAGGATTGATCGTCTCTGTTCACGTCCACCCAGGTTGCTCCATGGCATCAGTTGTGGCTGATTAACAATTCAGAGAGTAATTGGACAGGCCTTATTAGACACTGGGCTGTTGGTGGGTAGGGCTCACACTGACAGTGATGGTGGAACAAGGGAAGCAGTGCTTTGTTCTGTCTGCACAGAATAACAAAGTATTTCTCCAAATGTATCTGATGAGCATTTCGCCTCCTCTTTTGGTGGTTTTACTTTATAACATTCTTAGCTGAGTAGTTTGAGCAGTCGTGTGTTGATCAGAGAAAGACTGTGGGGTGATTATTTAAATAGTTACTGAACTACAATTAGACAAGCATGATTTTAGCTTCTGAATCTATTGCTGTTGCTGTATTTCCAGCATTCAGAAAACCTTTAATTTGAACTTTCAAGATCTGGAGAGCACAATGCCTTCATTCAGGCTGAATTTACAGAATAATTACAACGACCTCTGTGCCACTGCATTACCTTGGGTTTTGTATGCATGTGGCTTTAATGTGGACTAACTCAAAGGTCAACTTCTGCGACCTCACCAGCAGACCGTGTTTATGCCTCAGGTCTGTGTGCCGAAGACAGTTTGCAATCTCAGTCTCGGATTAAAAATGTCCCAAGTTTTGCTCGCATTCGTCCTACTTTTACAACTGATCCTTCCCCTTAAGAATGAAGACAAAGCTAATGACTAAAATGAGATGCGAGACTGTTGTGGGTTAATTTGGAAAACTTCCTTCAAGGAAAGTAAATCCAACAACCAAATGAGTTTTCTTTAAGATGGTTCTCTCCTCAAGCTGGTTGCAGTGACTTATTTCAATTAGGACCAGCAGTGCGTTAAATAAATGACCACAGGACTCCAACATGCTGCCAGTGTGATGATAAACAGGGACTCTGTGCAACCGTAAAGCCTTCCATGACTATCAACCTCCATTACACATAAAGGCAGATGTCATCTTGTCCTTAGCATGCCCCTGAGAGACTGTGAAGTAGCGTGGTACTGTACAAGAGTCAAGAAAGGTGATACATAAATGGCATGAGCATATTTTTTATTTAATTTTCTGCCACCTTAAACTTTCAGCAGCCAGAATCTTAGTGGTTTTATACAGAACTGCAGCCATGCCTGCACCTTATGGGTCAGTGGAAACCAAGCAAGAAAATCTCCAAAACATAATGTAGCACTACTCAAAATGTCACTTTAGAGACAATAAGCAATGCTGTACAGAAATGAAAACCCTCCATTTTGCATTTTGTTGTGCCAGGTGAGCCAATCAGTGACATCATCAACAGGAAGTGCTGTTGTGGCTGTAGGATCTGAACAAAGGGACAAATAGCGGGTGAGTAAAAACAGAGGAACAAAGTCATTTATCGGAAATCATACGAGAAATGTACAAATTACCTGATGGTTTAGTAGTGTTGGTTTTAAAAACGTGAACGGATGTAAACTGCAAAGCTAAACCTGGGTTAGCAAGACAAGGTTACAACAGCAACTAAAGCATCACGGCTAACTACAAAAAGATTAGATAAAGTAGAAATGTTTATTTTAACTCATTTTTAATATTGTAGTGGTATTTATTTATTTATTTTCATTCAGTGGAGAAAAGGTAATAAAAGCCGGTCTAGTTTTATGCTACATCCACTCTGCTTCAGTCAGCTGTCTGCCTGACACAAAATGATTTAACTATTTTCCCTGTGAGACGTGTGACTGTTTTTTTTTCTTCTCATCCTGCCACAGCCGTTAAAATACAGTTTGACTAACTTTCAGTTTGTTACATCATCTGCTGTTTGATACATTCAAAGATTTTACAAATCTTAGCCTGAGAAAAACTTTGCTTAAAAAGTCCTTGACATTCAAATCAGCGATGCAGACCGCTTTGCTCGCGGTTAAAAGCTCCTGAAAGGATGTAATGCTCCTCTTCAAATCTGGGCCATTCTAAACTTTCAACATGTTCTCCATAGGCTCCATTACTTGGTGTTTGTCCTCGTGCGCAATTTGGAATTGTGGGTTTGGACTTGATATTCACCAGCGTGCGCCTTTCTAGGCTTGATCTCGTCAGCTCTAACGGAGACGCATTTAGATGATAATTAAAGCAAACAGGACAAACCTGAAGAGGGGAGGGTTCAATAAGAACAGGCTTTTTACGTTTTAATAAAGAGGCGTTGAAAATAAATTGACAGCAAAAAGACAGTTAAATAAGAAAAGTTACTGTATTTTTTTTTATATGAAGAAATAATACCAGGTAATTTCCATGGTTACACAATAATGTAAGTAACAACACTGATATGGCAGTGATTTTTTAATTTTTTAGATAACATTCCCTCCAGTCTTCATCAGATTGTATTAAATATTCCAACTTCATTACATTCTGCATTGTGCTAAAGATAAAAACTAATCAAGTGCAAATGATTAATTTTATTATTTTCCGATACATTTTTGCTATATGTTGCAAAAAAAAAAAAACTCATCCAATTTCATCCAGTTAAATGTTTTTGGGGTTTTTCTGTAGCAGAAAATGTCGCATTCGTCAGGTTTTAAGCAAACCTCTTCATGCTGACAAATTGTGCATCTTGTTCGAACCTTCCCCTGACAGTGTGGGGGCGGGGAGGGGGAACTTAGACGTTCATTCATCATCTGTTAAATCAGTAAGTGTTTACCATCTGAACGCCTGCAGAGACATTAGGATTCCAAGATAGTGCAGATCTGCAGTCCCATTAGGACACAGTCTGCTCTTTTCACATCTCTGCTTAGATCTGCTGTTTGGGAGCATCAGGGTGGACCGATAGCATCGCGGCCCTCGGCTGTTTCACCCTCCCTCTGAAGCAGACGGGAACTTTGATGTGCAGCTCGGAATCACCTCCAGCCCAGATAAGGCCGCAGGACTTAGACTCGAAAACTGGAATGTCATTGTTGCATTGACCTGTGTCGCACTTTAGGTTGCATGTCTGATTATTGCTGGGTTTTTTTTTTACAAAAGTTCAAATGCTTGAAGTTGTCAACATCGTAAGATTTAAATGGTAGACTCTTCAACACCTGCATCTGTGTATCTCATGTATGGTTGCTGACAAAGCTGTTCTGTAAAGTCCGATAGCCAGGTAAGACGTGTTTCCATAGCAATCAGAGCAGAGGCTGTGCAGACGGCGACTGGCAAGTTTAATGAGTCAGCTGGAAGCATGGCTGTGTTCGGTGGAAGGTATTTCTTGAATAGTGACATTTGAATTTTTGCGTTTTCTCATGTTACACCCACATACTCGTATTTTGTCTGGATTTTATGTGACGGACCATTGCAAATTAGTGGTCTAAAACAAGGTTTTATTTTTTTTGTGACAGATTCCACATTTCAAAAACGTGACGCATATTTGGTCACATGAGTGTAGCCGAATGCTTTCAGAAGTCCTCTGATTAGACAACAGAGCCTGGCTGTATATAATTTAATTTCTTCCTGAATCGAGCTGCTACAGACATATTGAATGTTATTGGTAATATATGGAAATTTCACACTCGCACACAACCCTGGAGAACAAGAAAGATGATCCTTTTACCTGTCATCCATAGCCGCGCTGCCGCTGTAGAACAAATCAATAAAACCTGGACATGTGGGTAATATTACTTTAGTGTAATACACCACAGCAAATGGAAAACTGATGCAGAACAAAACGGTGAAAACAAAACGTTCTCGCTGTCCGTGTTGGCTTTGTACTACACACAGACCTGTTGCCATAGCAGCTGACTGACAACAGCTCCACTAGGGGACGGATTGTTTCCTGGTGTGTCAGGATTCAACACGACAAAACATGCAAACATTTCCAACTCAAGAACAGAACATTCAGTCTGTCGCAGTTTTATGTTTTCAGACTTGATATTTATTTTTGCAATTATTAATAAATGATCATCTGAACACAGCGATGGTTGAGTAGCTTTTTTAAGCACCTGCTCTACTGATGATCTGTCAGAGTTGGTGTGTGGGTCGACTTATTCATTTTTTAACAGAACCCAAAAACATCGAATTGCATCGCATGTCTAAATGTTAAGGTTGTCAAAGCAAGCTAGCATAACTGAGCTACTTCCCTCTGCCTTGCTATATTTTAATGGAAAATTTAGGCTGTGAAATTTGATACACTTGGATCTTGGTTTCTAATGGTCATAGTGTTGACAATTAATACCAAAATAATGCAACCTTTTTTCTTTTATATAAGACACGTAAATTTAAAATTTAGTGCATTATTTGACTTGATGGCTTTTCTTGATGGCTAAAACCAATGGTAGTAATCGTCGGCTAGCATGTTTCAATATGTCCATAAAGGCTACTGTAATTCAGTAATTATTGGGAGGCGTTCAACCACTAACTCATTGCTGATGGTTCTTCCATTTTAAAACAGATTAAGGTTTTCATTCCTGTTGCAAAGTCTAACTTTTAAGGACAAAATGTTTTATTTACCATCCCTAACCGGGTGGTACTTTACCTTTAGCTATGCCTGTACCTTTACAGAACAGCGGTCTTGCCTGTTCAAAGAATCAGTCTGGCCCATGTTGGACTGTGTAGCGCACTCTGAACAGAACAGACAGACAACCCCACGCACACAGATCAATATTTACTCTTTGATTCTCACCACCCACTAACGCGCAAGCTGGGAGTTGGTACAAGTCTTCACCATTGTGCACATGATGACAAGAGATGGCCATACGGGTACTTACTAAATGTCTGATGGCACAAATCGAGCCGTCATTACATCCACAATCAGACAGGAAACAAACAGACTCCAAAAGAGCAATGAAACGGCATTTGTTGCTCCAAGCTGCCTCATAAAAGAAAACAAAATCAGAAGTGATTCAAACAACCACAATGATCCTGTTCAGTAATCTGCTGACAAAGAAGCTTTTCAAGCTCAAAGCTAAGCCACAATAAGAACAATGTTTTATAATGTATGCAGGTTAATGCATTGAGAAACGAGCCGGTCTGTACTATTGTATAAATGTGCAGTATTGTACAAGTCTTTACAGCCGAGTAAGAGCAGAAAATTTAAACATGTTCTGCTGGAATGAGCACCAGCTTTGGGGGAAGGATGAAATCATTAAGCATATTGGGTTTAAATTTCAGCATAGCCAGGTATTGTAAGGAGTATAGTCTTAACATGAACTGTCTTTTATGAGAATTTAGTTCATTATGAACAATGGAACGGATGTAAGCAGGACAAACTTTAGGATACAGTAGGAATTAATTGAGCTTCATCACACTAATCCACACCTGTAGCTTAGGTGACCGGATTACGCAGACTGTTATAATGTTTTTGTACATGCTGAAAAATTTGGCAGCGTGAGCATTGAGTTAGATCTCATTTACGCCGCCAGGTACAAAAACTATGGATTATCAATATTGGCCACCACAGAGTCCAAATTTAAAGCTGCAGTAACTTTTATAAAAAATAATTTTTTTACATATTTGTTGAAAGTGTCACTATGTCGTGACAGCAATGTACAAATTTAGCTCCTCTGTCTTCTCCCAATTCTAACTAGAAACTACAAATCAGAGCCAGGAGGCGGGTCAAGGTGCTGTCAATCACAAGCTCATGTGACGTTGCTCATCCCCCTTCCCTCTCCTTTCTTGCTCTCCACTACACTTCAGCTAGCATAGCATGTTGTGAATGCTCAGGCTAGTTAGCATGACCACGATGACGGCGGATAGACAGTTTTTTCTATAACAGTAAGTTGTTTCTCGGTCATTAGCACAATTAGCAGCGAGTACATGAGATTGATTGGCAGCATTAAGACCCTCCTCCTGGCCCTGATTGCAGCAGTTCTTCAGACGGCAATAGTAGCTCAGGGAGGAGGTGGAGGAGATCGATCTTTTCACAGATTGTCTGTCTTATGCTGCGAGGACAGTGTGAAAAAAAAAACACTTTCTTTACAGAAGTTACACTACAGCTTTAACCACAGTAAGAAGTTTTGCAATATACTTGAGAAAATTTCTGCAATAAACTTTCTGATCATCTCTACAAGATTTTGGCAATACAATCAATACAACTCTGGATGGAAATAAATATGGTGAAATTATAGAAGCTTATTGAAACGATTCCAAAATGACTGCATGCCATAATCCAAGCTGAAGGCGGCGCAATTAAATGTCCGTGTCAATTTCAATTTATTGGACGGGATGTGTACGTGTTCAGATGCCATATTTATATTTGCAAATAAATAAATTGTCAATAATGCCAGTGGAAACATGTTAGAAACTTTTCAAGCATTTGTAAGAAATGTTTTATGACTAAATCCAATAAAGGGTTTTTCAGGAAATACATTATTTATTGTTGAAATTTCAATAAAGATACTTCATTTAAAAGAAATATATACTTTTTTTTTACTACCTTATCCTCTGGGAGATTTCCTGTGACAAATCTATTGGTTGAAAGAAAAATTAAATGTGAATATAAATAACAAAATGCATAAACAGCACTAAAAATGAATGTATTTTGGCAGCTTTTGCAAGAAAAATGCAAGCAGCAGCAAGAAAATGTTTGCCAATTTTGTCTGGGGAACTTTATTAATGTTCGGTGTTTAGTTCTGAAGCGTAGAATCCTACGGAGGTTTACACCGTTAGGACAGCTTCTGTGTGCTGCGTTTTTATTTTCACATAGGTTATTACTACCAAACTTGTGAAGCATTAAAGCATTTCAGAGGCAGAGTTAGTTTAACATCTCTGGGGGCAGAAGGGGGGGAAACCCAAGGAGAGTCTTGTTAATCTGCACTTCTATAAACTCAGTGTGGATGTGAACAGGAGCAAACTCCACATGAAAAGCAAATGGATTGCTGAACCATTACAGACTCTGCAAACGATCGTGTGAACCTCATGGCGCGCCAATAAAATGTGAATTTGAAAGCACAACCAAAGCAGGTTGCGACTTCTGTCTCGCACAGCAGCTGTGCGTTATGGAACATGTGATTGCCGTAATAGACGTGTTCTTAACAACGTCTCTTTAGTTTCTTAAACGTATTTGGAAGCAAACACAAAATAGTTGTGTGGTGGTTGTGTGTACCCAACAACTGAGCGACGTTTTTGGCTCCGAGATGAAAGAGCTGTTACGACGCGCTGACACAGACATGGTTTTAGGGGTGAAGCGGCTTCTCTGCGCAGCTGCATCATAAGTAAAACATCACATTTTTCCAGAGCCTGTCATCCACAGTCCATGAAAGTAAGAGTTTAGTAATGACTGCTCAATAAAATAAGATGTAAGAAGACGCTTTAGCTGCCACCATTTTGTCGCAACTAACTCGAGACGACTTGTTTTTACTGTCACGTCGAATGGTTAAATGCTGGATAAGAAATGTTGTGCAGCCACTTACTCCTTTTAGGGTCAAGGTCACGAGGACACGGCCAAACTCACATCGCAAAACTAGAGCTGCAGTGATTATTAGATTTCACTTTTTAGAAAAAGTAAACAGGAATGAAGAGCAGCCCTCCCCACATAGCTCCTTCAGACTAGCCAACAGCAATTAGCAAACACCTGGTAGGACTGCGTATCTGCTGAGTTTTTACAAACTCCTTCATGGTCCAACATTCCTGAGCATGGTTGTAAACAGCATAAAGGAAAGGCATTGTTGTGATGATTTGATATATACAACATTTTAATAACAACTAAAGGTTACATAGTTACTTGATTGTGCTATAAAATATCACTGTGTACCTTGAACATACATAATTTCACCTATTAAGCGAAATATTGTGCTTCTAAATGTGCAGACCGAAGGCCACATACTCTATGTTGATGTAAAAATGTCTAAATATTAAAACATAGCACTCATTCTAGATTTTTATTTGTAAATTTAAAAAAAAGCAAAAGAAATAACTTACTTTTACTTTATTATGTGTTAGCTTTTGTTGGTGTTTCACATTAAACCCACTGAGTGTTGCTTTTGCAAACGTGAAAAAGTTCTAAAGTTTCTTTTATTCTCCTTCACCAACACCGAAAGAGAGGAAACAAAGATTACCAGCTACTGGGACTGTGTGAAAGTGGTAAACAAGCACTTCTAATAGAGTTGTGGGGGGGTTTTCTGCCAATTTTAGACTAAATGAAACTAAACGGGAGGGTAAGTCGATTAAAATTATTGTTGCTTTGTGACTGCATCGTCTTTATGTTCATGTCTGAAGAGCATAAGAAAGGAAACCAAGAGAGGAGGAGACGTAGAGCAATACTGACACAGATCCCCAAGAGCTTGACAAATGAGGAAGAGGAGGGGATCAGAAAAGAGGCAGAGTTTTCACAGTTCAAAAGTACGCCTCATCATACAGGAGGAGCAGAAACTCAGGGATGCGAGTTGGTCAAATGAAAAATTTAAGAGACATTCCATAAACAATTTAGTGTACAACTAAGTGTCAAGGTTCCTGTTTCTTCCAAGCATTTTCTTCTGCTGCCAACAACAACAAAAAAAAGGCAAAAATGTTGTTTGGAAGCTAAGGTTATACGGTTTTTTTATGTTGGACAAGTCTTTGAAAAATGATTTCTGTACAACACGTTGCATTATTAACTTCATCCAATTATAAAAACCTAAAGATTGCCAGGCTGTTTCCAGATCTCATCAATGCATCTAGGACCACAATCTCTTAAAGGGCCGGTGTTATGTGTTTTCCAGGCATATAATTTCATTTTAAGCTACAATCAAGTAACTGCAGCACCTTCGGTTGTTCTAAAAATGCTTTCGCAACAAAGATAAAAAGACAACAAAAAAAAATATTACTTCCTGATTTAACGCCTTGAAATTGGGTCTCTGTCTCTTTAAAAACTTCTGCTCTTTCTGAAACTCTTCAGAAACAGATTTTCCTTTTTCAATAAAGGTTCAGGTGAGCGGTGATGTCTTGGTAGATTTGTTGTTGTATGTTGCAGTGTACGCTTTGTCTTTATGTGAAGACATCTTCCAACTACGGCAGCGAAAGTAGAAATTTAAGAAATGTTTTTTTTCTTTGTTTGGGAGTTCAAGTTAACATGTTCAATGTTCTCCCACTTCTTTTCTCGACTTCATCTCTATCGCTCGCGTATCAAAGGTGTGTGTGCGTCCTCTGCTGTCTTTTTCTTTATGCTAGTGCTTCACTTGGCATTTATCTTTACAGTTTCATCTCTCTTTATTGGTTCTTCCCGGAGGCAGTTATAAACAGAAGCTGCATGACTTTGTGAGGGGTTTATAGATTCTCCACAGAGTTTAATATCGCTTCAAACAGTGAAGCGCTGAATTGAGGAGAAATATCTGAAAATGCATATAAAGAACGGACGACTCACTCGCAGTGATGGTCAGTTTTTGAAGGCGTTTCTCTTTGGTGCCTGTGTCATTTCTGTTCTGTCCCATCATTCCTTACCAACGCCGCTTTTTGTTGAAACTTCAGATTTCTTTATCAGAAGCCTCTGACTTCCCGTACTAAAAAATGTGCTTAACTTAATTTAGCTCTGTAAATGTTTACATTTTCCTTCTGTTGTCCACAAACAGTTTGAACAAAGAACAGCACACATTTCAAGTAAATTTGGAATGATAGATTTTTTTTGGAAAATGTAACACCAGTGGAACAAAACCCAACCAATTTATATCTGACGATTACAGACGCGTACGGAGTTGGGCGACCGTCACGCAACAGTGGAATAGTAACTCCACAGGTCACACAGAGGATCGTTTTCACAGGCTTTTTTCCTTGTCTGTTTTTTTTTTGCTGAATGTCGGATGTATTTCAGACGCATCCCAGTTCTTTGGAAAATCAATTCCACTCTAACAAAGGCACCAGATGGGTTTCGCAGGTGGCGATGAGCGACGACGCCTCCCACAAATTACATTTTCATGCCGCTGATTTTTTTCCAAACAGGTTTCAAAAATTCAGGATTATGAAACCAAAAAATAAGTACATTAAAAAATCACACAAAACTCTGCTTTCTTACCATCTCCCCCCATAGTTTCCTCTACCAGCTTCCCTAACTAGGAATTAACCAAACATTTGCAAGATTACACCCGGACATGTTCAACAGCGGTTTGTCTCCACTATATTACGAGCTTAAGGCTGTAATACATGTTCACATAGTAAATCATTCTAATGCGCCACACTTGTCACTGATGAGTGTAAATTGCTTTGTGCCTTGTGTCATCGGGGATGGATTACTCCGGCACAGGTTACCGACAACAGCTGCCTGTGGCGGTTTTGGGAGAACCAAGCATGAATGTGTGTTGGCAGCCATGTTTTTCTTACCTGCTACATTATTTTTTTTTTAAAAAAAGAAGAAGTGTATTCAAACACCATCTACAATCAAACTGAATGCCTCCTCCCATCCTGTCGCCATCCTATCCTCCCCCCTCCCTCTTCCCCATCTCTAAGCAAAACGTCCTAAATTAGCTCTGACCTTCTCTAATGAAAAGTGGAAGCTACACTGTGGCTTATTACAGTGTGCAGGGCTGAGCCTCTGAAACAGCACGCTGCTATTTACCAGCCCCCAAGTGGCAATTATGAGTCGCTCTATACATAGCTTTCCACTGCTCCTTTCTAGCTGGCAGGTGGTCGTTTTTTCTTTTGTTTTTTTTTCTCGAAACAATAGACACGGATGACAATGAGGTAAACAGCTGCTGCTCCTCTTGTGGTTCTCCCGTGTAAATGAGACGGGACATGCAAAAGAACGATCCAGATTATCTGGCAGGGAGGAAATATGTGAGAAAAAATAATAATAATAATCATTGTCATCCAGAAAGTGTTCACATTGCTTCACTTTTTCCACATTTTATGCTACAGCCTTGTTACAAATTGTTTTAAACGAACATCTTTCCTTGAAATCCATCCATCCATTTTCTAACACATTTGTCCCTAGTGGGGTCAGGAGGTGCTGGTGCCTATCTCCAGGCGGGGTCACCCTGGACAGGTCGCCAGCCTGTCGCAGGACAACACAGAGACAGACAGGACAAACAACCATGCACACACACACACACACACACACCCCCCCCACACACACACACACACCTAGGGAGAATTTAGAAAGACCAATTAACCTGACAGTCATGTTTTTGGACTGTGGGAGGAAGCCGGAATACCCAGAGAGAACCCACGCATGCACAGGGAGAACATGCAAACTTCGTGCAGAAAGACCCCAGGCTGGGAATCGAACCCAGAACCTTCTTGTTGCAAGGCAACAGTTCTACCAACTGCCCCACTGTGCAGCCTGTCTTTCCTTGAAATTCCACATGAAAAGTGGAAGCTACACTGTGGCTTATTAGTGTGCAGGGCTGAGCTCGCTATGGGAGTGTGGAGGTTTTTCCAATTTTATTAAAAATAGAAGAAGCTAGAATATCTAGCTATTAAAAGGGAGCCCCTCAGATTAATTTCATTCCCTGCTTCAGTGGGGGTGAAATTAGCAAGACAACCCAAAATTAGCTGGAAAGCGCAACGTCTCCCCTTTCAGAAACAATTTAAATTTTTCAGATAGCACAAAGTGTGGCTGAACTACGGTACTGCAAAACTGCAAACTGCTTCTTGTCCAGTTATTCCATCTAAATGCCTTTTGCAAATACTGTTGCTGTGTATTGCAGACTTCTGCCCAGGTCCGTCTTGAAAAGGAGATCCAGATCTCAACGGGGTTTACCTAGTTAAATAAAGGAAATAAAAAAATAAATAAATATTCAAGCATAAATACATAGTTTTTGTGCCTGATTTGACTTTGCAAAATAACCATTGAACATCCTTTCTATTTTGCTCTCCATGTTAGAACAGATACAGAATTATTTCTCCAAACTGTGCACAGTGTTGCAATCCTCCTCCTTCTTCTTGTTTTGTCCTAAAAACTCCTTAAAACCTAAAAGTGTGCACTTTCATTTCCACATCAAAGGGCCCATACAAAAACCTCGAGCTGGAGAATACATTTATTTGTTATATTTTCTCCACAGCCAGGTCTTACAGGAGGAATCCAGAACAGAATTGAAGGGAAGCACAAAGACGGCCAATAGACAGAATAACACAGGGTGAAATAAAAACAAGCCCATATATTCCCACAGTCAGCCTGCTGAGACACCGGAACAGACAATGAGGACAAAAGCAAAGATCTTTCTTCTTTCTTTTTTTTTTTTTTAACAAACCCCGTACAAGAGGCTTGCATATTTTTGACTAAGAAGAAGAAGAAGAATACCTCTGCCACTAGGAAACAATCCAGCATCATATGCTGAGTTATCTTCTGTAAATTTGAGGCTTGCCCTCCAGATGTTCTTTTATTCAAGCACTTCAAAACCCTCTTAGAGTTTCTTTTGGCTGCATTCTCCTTAGTCACCAAGGTCACATGTTGCTATTTTTTAAATCATTTTAACATAACTCTTTGAGGGAGGAGGGGGAGCCTTTATTGTTTGTAATAAATCATTGTATTTCAAAAGCTTCAGTTTTGCAAAAGTACTGAATGCCTCTTGCACTTTTTCCACATTTTGTCACTTTACAACCACAAAACGCCACAAAACATTGTGGAGTCGTAAAAATCGCTGCCCTGGTGGCAGCCGTTTGAAGTCACTCTGGTACGTTTCCATTTTTGTATCATGCTGATCGACTTCATTTTAGTCCGTATAAATGCAGCTGAAATGATTTCTGCTGGTACTTTCTTCACTTTCGAACAATTGATGTGATGCATCAACATGGAAAAACAAAAACAAAACAAAAAAAAGTGTACTGAGATGCGGTCACAGCGTGATGATTTAGGCATATTTGGCTGATTTCACACCATGAGAGGAAACTGTCCAGAAAACTTTCCACTGAGTAAATTGACTTTTTTCCCTCAATATACTGATTCATCATTAGTTTCCACCTTGATTCATTTTAAAAATACATAAACTAATATCCCCTTTGTTGACAGTCTCACTGTAGACGTCAGTGTCATGATTTGTGAGGTGAGTAACGGATCAAAAAGAACTTAAGAGTCCTGCAGCGGCCTGATGGATAAATAATGAAAACAGGACAAGATCCTGACAATCAGCTTATGTAGTGTTGTTTATGATCATTAAAGAGGAACAGAGATATACTTTCACATCGAATGTATCAGAATGAGTCAAACCAAACATTACATGTGTGGTTTTAATCTTGCATCAGTGAATTTTAATTAGATCTTCTGTGGTGTTTGTAGCTTTCAGCATTAAAACTAATTTGTTCAACCAACTTGAATTTAAACGGTTTAGTATTTTAGCATATTGGGCATAAAGCAAAATATATATATATATTGTAGTCTTCCTTTGAGTTTTTAAATCTAAGCAGTAAATATTTTGACTGTAGTTGATGTACTGAAAACACACTTTAAAATGGTCCGTCAATGTAGCGTCAACTTTGAGTTTTTTCTCCTTTGGTAATGAAAACGTGCATCAAGGGCAATATTATCTATCTGAATTGCTTCCAAAAAGTAATGGAGGGGCAAAAAAAAAAAAAAAAAACATCTCGCGTCTTTCAAGTTAATGGAGGTGAAACTGACATTTCAATGGCTGAAACAGCAAAACAAAGTAAGAATGACCTCTCGCCTCGTGCTTTTCTCTGCAATAACCGAGTTTTATTTCAGAAGTACTGTGGCTAATATACTCTTGCGTTTAGAGTCGCACAGCAAGGATGCCAAACAGTTGCATCAAAATACATATCTGAGCATAAAAAAGCAAAATCTGGGCAAAAGTGCTTTTTAAAGAAATTCTGACTCTATTTTGTTTTCAGTTTTTTTGTCATAGAGTTTAAGTCTAATTCTGAAAAAAAGAATTAAAAGTAATTTTTTCTGCTTCCTATTTTTTTGACATTGTTAAACAGGAACAGATCTAGCAGTGATTCTCCCCTTAATTCGTTGTGGAGGCAGAAAAAGTGGCACATCAAAGCTCGCTCTTTGACAGCAGTTTTTCCCCATCAAAGTAACTCAAAGTCAGGTACTCCTTTGTTTTTGTGTGACTGCAGAGCCGCGCCGCGGATGTCGGTCATCCAAACAAAGGATAATTATGTAATTAAAAGGGAGAAATAATGGGGGCTTTTATCTTTTTGCTGTCTTTGTTCTGTAAAGCACCTGATTCGGCTGCACGCAGTTTAAAAAACACGAGAACCCTTTTCATCAAACAATGTAATAGCAATAATATGTAGGCAGCTTTTTCTTTTTTTTTTTTTCTGAAGACCTCAGCTGCTGCCCTTCACATAAAACTGCATGGATACTGCTCTGTTTTCTCTGGAGCACCGGGAATAAAGACAGGAGTGAATGACGAAACTCAGCAGCACCCAACGCTTCTACTGTTTTATCCGTTCATCAGACAATTGATGGAGCAAATGCAACACAGAGACGGAGCTTCCTCCCTAACGACGCACAATAACATGTTAAAGTGTTAAAACAATTGGGAGACAAAAATTGAGTGCCTTCATTCATTTGGCTCTCCGGCAAATGAAGTCGACGTTGACGCTTCTTGTAATTTGTGAAGTTTATATCTTCTCAAGCGGAAAATGTTAAGAACTTAACTTTTTTTGTTGTTGTTTTATTTCTCTTTAATAGTAAGTCATTCCACTAATATCTAGTTTTGTTTTGTTTTCTTTACTCAAGCAGACTTAGGCACATCCATCCATTATGCTTAGCTAAATACAGCAAATGGTTTATAGACCAACATAATAGAAAGTAGTTAGCCAAAAAGTTAAGTAACTGTAAATACTAAGGGAAACATAAAATACTACATGAGTCATTTATTGTTGTGCAGGTGAAAGAGAAAGAATTCACAATAATATTTTTACGTTCTTAATTGGGAGGGGGTAACATTTTGGCCCCTCGATTCTTTCAACTCGGGCATTTTGGCCCTCTGTGCAAAAAGTTTGGACACCCCATGTAGCTTAAAATCCACAAACATTTCATTAAATTTAAATGTTTGTTTGTCTGTTAGGATTTATTGCAGATCAGGCTGCATTTTCCCAGACTTGCACTTTTCAACGAGTTTTTCTTTTTTCCCTGGACTGCCTTGTATTTACCTGATTCACCATTAATATTCCTCTAGTCTGTGACATCTCATTTTTTCTTTCTGCATGTTACAATTAGGATATATCCTCAGAAAGACGTTCCATTTACTTTGCATTTAAAGTAAGAACAAGTGAATCACTGAAACTTCTGTTGGACTATCGAAATGACATTAAAACCTTGAGAAACTCAAATTTTCTCCATCAGATGTCATCTTATTTGGAAGTAAAACTGTACTCTTGGGCCTCCTGCTCCCTTCAGTTCACCCACTGTTAAAAGCTCTTCCCTTAAATTCAACAAACAGATCAGCGCTCCAAACAATTTTTACTCAGAACTGGGGGGGGTTATTAGAACCCCCTACATAAAAGTTTGGACCGGTCCTTCCTGCATCAGCTACAGGTCGTTCAATATGCTGCTAGTCTAACAAACAAGTAAACATAACTGTGCTGGCTTTGGGCTACTGGCTTCCTGTCCAATACAGAATTGATTTCAAGGTTTTGTTGTTGGTGTTTAAAGCTCAGCATTGTCTGGCAATGTCCTCTTTCCACGACCTTTGACAAATCCACACCCCATTTGGGACTCCAGAGGTCAAATAACCAAAAATGAAAAGCAGAGGTAACGGTGCATTTGCAGTAGCTGCCTCTGTCCTCTGGAACAAGAGCATTGGTTATTTCAGGAAACTCTTAAAGACCCACCTCTACTCACTGCCTTTTTAACAGGATTTTGTTCCTAAGCCTTTTGTTTGTTTTTAATGTATTTTTTTTAGCTTTTAATATTTTCCTGTTTACTCTTTTCCATCTGTATTGCTTACTCTAGGCATCTTTGTCCAACACCTATTGTCATACAGTGCAACGCAAAGAAGCTGACAGTAAAAACTCTCATCCCACAGCATGATGTTGTCACTGTTATGCTTTACAGTGGCAATAGGGATGTGTTGTGTTAGTCAGATAGCCACGATTTGGTAGATTTCCAGTTTTTGCGTACACTCAGCTTTGGGATGATGAAAGAAAATGTTATCCACTCTATTTGAAAAAGCAGGAAGCAGGCAATAGTGCAGGGCATTCTGGGTAAATAAAGTCAAAACAAAAGCGTGAGTCTAACTCAAGCAGGAGAAATTTCTTGTGGTCTTTACCAAAGACAAAAGAGAAATCCTACCACCGCTAAAATCTGATGCTACTCCATTTTTGTTCACATTATCTTCTTCTGAGGTTTTTGCGATGTTTTCTTCAGTAGGTTTTGGTGCAGTGCCTCCACAGGCGAGGAGGTGAACAGGCTTTTCAGTGGGTTTGGATCATTTGATACAACGTGAACGCAAACCGCGCCCACTCAAAATGTAGCAAATGTTAGAATTTTGGTCCCCAATCAAATCGGATCAACCCGGCTATCGGGTATGAAAACACGCTAAAAAGCATCGTGGTGCGGTATACAGGTCCATGCCACACAGTCCAGGGATTTATATATTGTTAGGAAACCATTCGTTTTTCAAACTTTAGACAGCCAAAATACGACGTAGGAAAGTCTACGAAATGTTGAACGACAATTGTTGCAATTAGTTGGTTTTTTTGGGGGGGGTTTTTTGCTGCTCTTAATCTAATAAAGCTTGCAAAGTCTAAATAAGTTACAGGCAAATACAATCCCTCCATTGATAAATATGAACTTTTCGAACAGAATTCATTTGCTTTCCGCCGTACAACATATCCTTTTGACAATATATAACTCGAGCATTGTTTCAGATTAAACGGCATCCAGCCGCAGGTGATCATCTCACAGTAATTTATTTTCTCCAACTGCTCTACTGGAGCGCTCGCAGGAAAGCTAGCAGGGCCATCCATCTACCTGTCTGCTTGTTTTTAATTTCCTCAGGCAAGTCAGAGGAAGCCTGGGAGATGACAGGTCTCACAGCATGGAGGCTCAAACAGAGACTCGGTGCACACAGGGAGCACCTATCAGTCTCAGAATTGATCTGGCACAACATGTTCGCCCCCATCGTCGAGCCTTTCCTGAACTGCAGCTGGAGAAAGTTTCTTTTCCGGACAAGCCATCCTTCAGTGATTAAAATGCATGGCTTCAATGTGCTTGTTTTTTTCTGAGTTCCTGCTCTTGTCCTCGCATTATTTAAAGGTGACAGACTCCTCCTTCGCCTCTCGCTACACGCTAAAGCTATTTTGAAGCACAGCTGTCAATTAGTTTCCCATCACTCTTGTTCCGCTGGGATAAGTGACACAAGTCGATGCAGGCAGTTCTGTAGAGGCTGCATACATTGTCCACCAGTCCTGAGACATCATACAGCAGTCTGGCAGGTTAACCTCTCATACCGAATGGGAGTAATAGGAAACTGCCTTGTGCAGCCGCAGAGCTACACCAGCACACTTCTGTTCACCTGATTAAATAGATTCAATGTGATTTTTGAATTGCTGAAAACAGGTTTCGGCTCAGTTTTGACCTCTTGTAGTAAAAGTGTAGGATTTGGTTGGGTGTTTTGTCTCTGACTCTGTTGTCAATCAGCTCCTTGTGAAGCTCACCCACATTTTTTGAAAGGATTTGCTTGACTCCAGGGTTGCTATTATCCCTGTTGATGGGTCACCGATTCCTTCCACTCAACTCCAATTTAGAAAAAAAAACTCTTGTTTTTCGATATCAAGCTTTGGCGAGAGGACTATAGGTGGTGTTTCGACTATATCAAAATAAGTGCATTTTGTAAAACTGCAAAGGAAACACTTTTTCACATCACATGAGTCATGTGATCGACAACTGGCTGTTACTACTGGTAGAAACGAGAAAGAAGACAACAGGAAGTCTCTGTTTTTTAATGACTTATCACATGAACAAGTGTATTCACGTGATTTTAATCACGTCTTGCCTTCTTTTTTTTTACTTAGGCAGAATATTGAGAAAGTTTTGCGCACATTTGTAACGGAAACGCAGCTACAGACATCTGTGGAGTCAGCAGTCTTCCCCATGGTTGTGCAGCCCACTGATCCAGACTAGCAGACCATTTAGAGGCTGTTTCAGCTAATTAGCCGAATAAGGTGCAACACCAGAAGCCTCTAATGTAGATATTTTACAATATTCAAATTTTCTGAGACACTGAATTTTTGGGGGCAATTCATAAAAATCCAAATGACGAGAAAAAGGCTCTTTAGGTCTGTCATAAACTTTTTCATGATATTTTAGCTGTGCTTGTGTATGCAGGAATTTGTGTTAAGTGATGGCAGGACAGTCTTCCAGCCTGACACACATTCCTCTTCGCTGTTACAAAGGAACAACTGTGGATGGTATTAAACATGAATAGGTTTCTCACTGGTCCGCGTTTCAGATCTCAAACAGATTTCATGACTCTGTCTGGCAGACAAACAGAAAACAAAATCAACACAGAACCAAACAATAAAAAAAACACAGAGACTATGAAATTCACACAAATAAGTGCAAATATTGCTCCCAGCCCCTGAAGACACACACACACACTTACACACACATATTTCTCAAGCGTGCATCCAATCATTATGCAAAGACTGTGTGGCAGAAAAACGCGAACTAATCAAATGGAAATGATTTTTTTTCTTTTTTTTTAACAAAACCAATTAGAAATTCTTCAACTCAGCTTATTCTGTAACGTCGCCATCAAATCATGCTAGAAGAGGCTGGGGTCTTATTGATGTTTTTCTCACACATGGAGAGACATGTTCTGTGGTGAGAGACGGGGATCTTTGAAGCCGACTTCAAAGACGGCATGGAGGCTAAGTGTCGAAGAGAATCTTTAGCGGAGCTGAAAAATTGAGATTCTGATGCAACAAAAGGGACAAAAGGATGTAGATATATTCACTAACTAATACTAACATGTTTTTAAAATTTCAAATACAGTCTGCAAAATGGGTGGACACGAGGTCAGTAAGACGGATTTGTTAAAAAGGGGAAACAAGTTAATTGGCTGAGAAAATGTTGTGCTGTCTTCTCAAACCAGCGGCTTTGGATGTGGGGGAAATACTGAGTGAAATGTTGGAAGATTTTAGTTTTATTTTAAGTGATGGTCATTTATAAAACGGTTGAAATGAAACAAAATGAAATATCATGTTTGCCATTGCTTAGGCTCCTCTGACAATCGGTCCTAATGACTCGTTCTGCTGGTTTTAGTGCTCACTTTGGGAAAGCTTGACGCATTCAGTTGGCTTTACTTGGTTTGACATGTCATGTAGACAGTGTAGTCCTGGACAAAGTGCAGTTTTTAGGTGTGTAATCTCCAATCTCTCAGTTGGCTTAGATAAATATTTGACATCAGACTCTTATGAATTTGGAGATGAATCTTTTTCCCTGCTCGTGTTTAGCGTAAACTGCAGGATCGAAGCAAAAGAAGAACTACCTAATGATATAGCTGCATTTTTTTGTGATGAAGTTCAAACTGCCGTTCTTTGTTTTGTGCAAACGCTATTATCACAGCATGAACGGCATACTCTCACTTTTCGAACTGCTAACGTTAAGAATTATTTTCCTGAATTATTTCAATTTAACCTTGATTACAGCTCAGCTCTGATTTAGCAGAACATGTAGCCATTGTGCCTTATTTAAGTTCTAATGATGTCTGCAGTTTTTCCCCTCTGTGAGCTGCACACGCTGCCCTCGTCTTCACATGTGATTCTTCACTTGTATGTGTTGCATTTTGTATGCACATGTTATTGCATTTCCCCCAATGCCCCTGTGTGTGTTCGTGAGTCTATCCTTTGCTGTTGTGTAATTATGCAGTTATTGCTCCACTGGGTCTAGTTAACACATGACTGTCTTCTGGGTTGTTGCCTCTCCCTGGGGACGTGTGAGACCCACCAGAAGAATTAGTTCATAGTTCAGGTCAGACTTTTGAAATGGAAATATTTTAAGTTCGTGTTTTCAGTAGTTTGTTTTTCATATTTGTTGTAGTTACAGTAAAAATGTACTCGTTTACACTTCATGGTGAAATCCTTTTTCATTCTATTAAACAAAAATCATATAAACAAGTCAGACAGATCCCTGTTAGGATCCGTCCAACCAACCACCTGCTTTCAGCTCCAGGGTTTTACACGTGAGGACATAATAAACATGATCTGGTTCTCACTGGTTGCCCAGGTTTAGTTAGTGCTAATGAAAAACAGTCCAAATCCCCCTGCCACCACCATGTGTGGAAGTTAATTGGTTGTGTTTGTGCTGACATGATGTGTTCTGTTTGCCTTAAAAAAATTGTTAACTTGATATGATCTGCTCAAAGGATGCTCTTTCACATGAAATTTGTTCATTGTGATAAAGATTTGCAAACTTAAGTTTTGCTGATGTTTCTCTTTTTGGAGAGAGGAGGCTTTCTCTGGGAACCCCCCTGAACAGGACGCGTTGCTTCAGTCTCTCTCTGGTGTTCTGTCACACACTTCAACATTTACCATGCTGAGTGAGACCTTTAGAGTCTGAAAAGCAGATGTTGACTTTTTGACAGTTTCTGTGGACATTGTATGCAAATGATGAGCTGAGGGGATTTACTGGGAGGGTCCCTCCAGGTATATTTCTTTCAAAGCGTGAATAATCTTTCTGTTGTAGAGTTACTGTATGGGCCTTACCAAAGTTGATGGTGGAGAGTTTATTTGGGGGGAGGTGTGGGTGCAGGAAGCCAGTGCAAGAAACTTATACAGTCGCTTTTACAGATAAATAACTAAATTGACCAGATTCTCAACAGGAGGTGGGAAAAATGTATGTTCCCAGAGGAGTGGAGGGTATGATATAAAAGAGAGTATCAGTGAGTTAATAACATGCAGTTGAATAGCAACATCCTGGGTGCTACTTCTTTTGTTAAATCCTAAGGAAGTAGTGAGGCTGCACTTAGTTTTTTTTTTTGCTTTTGTTTTTTAAACACACATTTAATACTTTTTTGGCTTCATTTGCATTTTGTAAATGATGACAGCTAGTGTCTAAATGAATCTTATCAGATGTTGCTAGAAAGCGCCGCACTCGGTTCAGGTACGTTTGAAATGGACTTGCGCGGTTCGGCGTTCATCCGCTGTAACTTGTACAGCAGCCTATGGCTTTGCTCAAAGTGCCTGTCATTGCACAAGCTGTGATATGCATTAGCCTCTCTGAGACGGAACCATGACAACAAGAGAAATAAAAAACAACAAAAAAAGGAAAGACGACACAAAGAAAATAAATCTCTAGCAGCAAATGCATGAATACACAATTAGAAATTGAAGCTCCCGTGCCATCTGTACTAAGAAAATCATCTATTTAATTTCCTTGGAGACCACAGGTGCTATCATTTATCTCATCCAGAATGACTTCTAAAGTAGATAAATGCTCTTACTATGAGGTAAGTCGACCTCACCATATGTGACCTGCTGCTCTGCCTTATGGAGGCAAGAGGGGGAATCCACTGTTTGTGCTTCCAGTGCTTTTAATTCTCAATGCATCAAACTTCAGCCGTACAAATTTAATTCATCTCAATAGAAGAGTGTTGCATGAGTTTATGCTAAAGCACTCTAGGGTTATTTCTTTAACCCGAATGCTGAGTTCATGCTGTTTAGACGGACAGGAAGTTTGGTTTTCCAGCGTGTATCACGTCTTGTACGTTGACCATTGGTGATAGCCTCCAGATGCTAGCGGCGTTTCCATTACAAATGTGTGCAGATCTTTGTCATTTTTTAAGCTAATGTAAATAAAAAAAACTGTATTTCAATTGCTGTGTTTCCATTACATAAGAAATGCAATTAAAATCATTAAAAACATGGCGCGCCGTCATCCTCCTACCACTTCCTATCGTCTCCCTCGTCTTTTTTTTCTAGCAGTAGCATCTGGTTGTTGACCGTATGACTCGTCAACAACCAGATGCTAAAATATTCCCATTGTAGTGTTGCAAAAATACACTGCTTTCAATACAGCCCAAAAACCGTTATGAGAATACATTTTGTCAAAAAACATGTTTTCTTTTTTCAAAATTGGCCTGTTTCCATTAAACAAATGTATTTTGGTAGTTCCGATTTTTGTAATTATATGGTCAATATAAACACAGCAAATGACTCTTCAGGGATTAAATTAATAAAAGCCATGAAAGGCTGGATCATTCACTTTAATCCAAATCTCTTTTGTCCAGTTGTCAAGATAACAAATCATTTTTTCATTACTTTCAGAGCGCTTCAAAGTAAAACAGTTGACACTGTGATGCACTTTTGAATCAGAATTTTGAATCATATGAAAATATACTTGCTTGATAAGAATAAATTAATATATATTTCTGTATATAGATTGGATCTGTCTGATTTGGAAAGTGCTTTAATCACATGTACACCATGCAAAAGGGTCCCGACCAAAATTATTCTTGCAAGATTGTTATCTTGCAAGAAGAATTTTGCATTTTGAATTTTGGCTATAAAGTTTACCACTTTATAGCCTAGAAAAGTGATATTTCAATCAAAACTATAACTTTCTAGAGTTTTCCAAATGGCATACGCTAATATTTCAGGAGGTTTTTTTATCCAGCAGTTTTAAGAGGATTTAAAAAACATAATTCTGAAAGCAAATTGCAGGGCTTAAAGAGACAGTATTATGTAAAATCGAGTAGTTACTTCTCAGTGCAACGTTGGTAAAAATGTTGTTAAAGGGTTAATAGTTGAGCCATGTTTTGATGACTTCCTGAAGGCAGAGCTTCAGAAACAGCAGGGTTTTTAATTTCAAGTTGTTAAATGACAAAATAAAAAAAAATTTAAGTCATATTGACTTAAAAAATATATACATACACATAATATACACATATATGTAATTTATATAACAAGTAACACAGCTACTTGATTGCGCTATAAAATGTCCCTATGTGCCTGGAAAATGCATAATACTGCCCCTTTACTCAAGTTATATTCAAAAAGACTCCAAAACACGTTTTTAATTATGAACTATATCTGGTCTGTGTGATGACGCCACTTGATGCAAAGAAAGAAGAGCTCAGCCACTGTAACACGACAACTTCCCTGCATGTGTTTGTGTGATTCAGCCTCATGGATGAAAGTGGTGATTCTGCCCTGTGATGTGTCACACCCCCTGGTGCTTTTCCCGCACAGAGCTGGCATTTGCATTCCTGCTCGCGTGACTCTGACTCTGACTCCGCCGCTGCTTCTTCTCTGCCACGTTTTGAGGCTTTCCCCTCCTCCTATATCCTTATCCATTTGCCTCTAAAGCCACACCTACCCGGGATATCTTGTCTCTGAGGACCTTCCAACCTGTAACCGGTAACATTATCTACCAAAGCTCAAACCACTGCGACTTCTCACCTCTGGGGGTCATGTGATATACAGCCAATCAGAAGTTCCTGTTGGTTAGTAGTTGGCCACAGATGCTCATGACAGTTGCAGTGTGTTTTGTCTGAGCAGAATAGGACTCAATAAATTATTCATGGAGTCAATTTGTAGCATCAAGGCCTCGTGTGACGCAAAAGCTTCAGGAGGAAGTTTGTGTGGGGCCACCAGCGTGACACTTTGCCTGTCGTTCCATTTGATCTAAGAGGTAGTTAAGTATGATATGATACGAGGAAAAGTGCAACATGGTGTGTGTTGAAGAGGCAATAGGAGATTATCATGTGTAGGCATAATCCCCCTGAATAAAGAGGTACTTTGATAAAATGGCTGCTCCAGAAGGTCTCCAAGGGGTCTTAAAATGTGCATGTGCTGTAAAGGAAAATTGATTTACCTGTAACAAAAGCACTTTAGTTTAACTCCTCTGTTAATAAAAAAAAATTGGGTCACAGGTTTACTTAAATGGGCAGCATTATGTGTTTTCCAGCCACAGTGGCATTTTATAGCAAAATGAAGTAACTATGTTACCTTCAGTTTTTATAAAAATGCCCTACATTTCAAATATGACTTAAAAGAAATTTTACTTTGTAATTTAACGCTTTGAAATTGGAAATTGGGCCTATGTCTCTTTAAGAAATTCTGACACTCTCCCTTCAGGAAGTCATCACTACATCGCTCGTTTTTAAAACATCTAATGTTATTATCAGCGTCACATTGTAAAGTAGCCCCTACAATGATGCCCATTCAATCCGATGTTTGCTAATCGATTCTGGCTAGTCTGAAGGAGCTGAGTGCAGGAGTCGTGGGGGCGGGGCTCTGCTCTGTGAAGCAGAAGCTCGGAAACTGCAGCTCAGTTCAGTTCAGAGGAGCTTCGTCCTCGAAGGCGGCGCTCGGTTCCCCCAAACGTTTTGCACAGCTGAATGGTTGCCATGGGAGATTAAAAAATTTCTCAAGCGTGCATGAAAGTATCAAGGCAACACTCCAGGTCTATTTTCCATAATGCTGTCCCTTTAAGGTCAATACGGGCATCAATGTCATATTCATTCAAGACTTTATTGATGCAGTATAGTTTTTAAATAACACAGCTTCAGTTGTATTAAAAAAAAATCAAAAAGAGGTGCATTAAATTGAATTGATCATATCTCTAAACAATATGGGTCAAAGCATATTTTGACCCTATATGGGTAACACACAAAGATTTCCTGGCACAGACTCTGCTTTTAAGCCGAAATTATGGGTCGGCCATGACACATTATTGATGGCATTTTGCTTTATTCATTCCAGAAATAGTTTTGATGAGTCTGTAGGATTGCTATGTCCTTCTCCTGAGCGCCAAAACCATTAGCAGCAAAACCAACTGGAGGAAAGTTTTGGAGGTTTGCATAATTGCACCCTAAAAAAATAATACAGTCCACACACCTTGTTAAAAGACCAAATTTAATATAAAATTCAGTGATATATTTGCTACGTATATGTAAACCACTAAGCAGAACTGCGGACTCGGACCTTTATCTCTGCTATGTGAAACACAAAAATAGAAAAAAGATCCAATAAAATTAACAGCCGAGCAGTAAATCAAGGAGTCTACACGGAGCAACCGTTTCCAAACGTCTCCCGACCCAATGAGCGGAAACAGGAGGGCGAGAGAGGGAAGGAATTATTAAAATGTGCCACAGTCGAAAGTGCTCTGGCGGTAATTAAGTCGACAGCAGCTTGGCTCCAGCAGCTTCGTTCCGAGTCCGTAATGTATTTCAATAATGACGGCTCTTGGCGGCAAACTGGCTCGTCGTCACGCTCTCCCTCTCCCCCCCCCCCCTGGATAATCCTGTTACCGCTGACCACTGTGACTGGGTGAGTCCAGATCGGATAGAAAGAAAGGGATGAGGGAGGAGAAAAAAAAATTGAAAGAGAGAGGTGGTGGTGGGGGGAGCAACCCTAATGTGTCTCATTGCATAAGTAATGTCAGGGCATATTTCTGGCTAAAGTTTATTCGTGAATAAACTCCAGCCCCCCTGCTGCTTACTCAGAGTATTTTATGTGTATGAATCATCTCAATTTTGAGTCCCGCTTTGACCACAACGGCTAATCCTGACAGCCGGCTGCAGCGGGAAGCACTCACAACATGACGGACACCCGCCACTTGGACGTGTCCGGCTGTATGTCGGCCGGCGGGCGAGCAGCTCGTGTCTCGCGCCTCTGCGGCTGTTTCTGCGGACCAGAACGAGGGTTGAACTGCTGCTCATGTAAATTCTGCCAGGCCACAAAGGAGGAGTGGAGTGAAGCTCAACAAACGTTTGATTGAGCTGCTGAATGAAAGCAAAACGAGGAGAAATTGTGAATTTGTCTGAGATCCAGGCTGAAAGGATCTCAGACACTTCTGTTTTGATGCTAACACACACGACTTCAGAAAGAGAGGGAAAAAAATCATTTTAAAAAAATACAAAAATTTTATTTGGTTTAGTGAAAGTCTGGACTTTAATCTGATTGAAATGCAGCGTCCTGACCTTAAACAGTTCATTCATGAATAAACCTGTAAACAGCTCTTCATATCACAAAAAGACTGTTTTGTCTACAAACAAGACAAAATTACATTTGAGGAGTGAATACTAAGCAGAAAAAGCCGACATGCAGATGTTTGTTCGTGTGTAAATGTGGTTTGGTTGAACGAGCCAGACTTAATTCTTTCTTTATTTGGACATATTTGTTTCCAGAGCTAAAATAAGTCACTGAGCTTGCAGACCTTAAATATCCATTAAGAAGATGGTCAGTTTGTGTAGTTTTTTAGATTTAGTTTTTGTTTGTTTTTTTGTTTTCAATTAATTTCAATTCCAAAAGGAATGTTTCTATAACTCGTATTCTCCAAGTTTCTATAAAGAGTTGTGCCGTAGAGGACTGTGCTACAGCAGTCCTGAAGACGCTTCTGACTGAAGACACTCTGTTGTCTCATGAAGAAGGGGCTGAGGTTGTCCGTAATAATTTCCATGTTTATCATCATGTGTGTTCGTCTGATGACAAATTCCATGTTTGAATGAAATGAATCGAGCTGCTAGGACAACATCCTGACATCCTTTATGTAGAAAACAATGTTCTAAACAAAGGGAGTCAGCTTCTCTGTACGGTATTTCTGAAATGCCATAACAGGACACAAGAAAACCAACAAACATAGTGGATGTTCATAGGCGTGTCCAGTCTGAGCTGCTTTGCAAACGAAAATGAGAAAACACACACACAAAAGGAAAGACAAACTCTTGCTGCAGTAATTGCTAAAAGACATGGCTCTACAAAGTTTTTACATTGTGAGGATGTATATAAATTTCTGATTTGTGTTGGTCTACCACATGAAATACCAGTGAAGTAAAAAATGAAGCTTCTGATTATTTCTAGCTAAAACTTTTGATTTGTGCTGCTTGTTTGAATCATTGAGAGCAAAGTTTTTTCTTTCGTTCTTTTTTCTTTTTCTTTTTAAATACAGGGTTATCTGACAATACGTGTTAGATAATCTTGACGATAACTGTATCCTCAGAAGACCCGTCCCTTTAAAACAGATTATTGGTTGTTATGGTGCGAACAGAGGAATAAAGGCCAAGGAGCTTAAAGCTCGAGGTTGTAAACGGACAAAATGTGGACATAATTCTTAATAAATTAAAGCGGAGGACTAAGGAAGTGTCAGGTCTTAAAAAAATGCCTCTGTCTACCACAGAACAAAAAGAGACAAGTACAAAATAATCAAATAAATATGTAAGACCTTCAGAAAGCCTGGAGAAATTTCGCTTCAGATCATTTGAAAAGATTACAATACTATGAGGGGCCGTTTAGGACAAAATTTACGTTTTGTCTCTCACACACTACCAAAACCTCTCGCATACTCCAAAAAAT